>JAJTUV010000604.1:562500-732358 GCA_021653895.1 Mastomys natalensis | reverse complement strand
ATGTTCCAAAGAGAAACTTTCAAGAGAAATCAAAAGTAACTAAATAAAATGAAGAAGAATACATGAGAATTTGTAGCACATGGCTAAATCAATGCAGAAAAGAAATGTATAGCATTTAAAACACATATTAAGAAAAAAGGAATGTCTCAAGTTGATAATCTAAGTGCCTACTTCAACAACTTAGGGCATAAAATGCCAAATAAATACAAAGTAAAACAAAGGAGAAATAAGAAACAGGAGAGATCAAAATTTAAAACAAAATGTAAGGATATCAATAAAATAATCAATGGGCCCTTGGGGAAAATAAATAAAATTGATAAAGGTATCTAGGTGGACAAATATAGAATGCAAAGTGTCCATATTAGAATTAAGTAAAAGCTACTACTACAGAGCCTGAAAACATCAGAAAGGAAGGAGGAAACATATACAAGTGGAGACATAACTTGAGCATTTGGATGAAAGCGACTAGGTCCTCAGAAAACATAAGTGGTTTTGTCCAATATGAAATTAAAGCCTTGAATGTTCCATAACTATTACAGAAACTTAATTAAAGATTTAAAAATTCCTAAAACTGCACCAATAATGCTATTAGAGAGTTACACAAAATATTTAAGGAATAATAAATCAATTTCACACAATCTCCTCCCAAACTAGATAAGAGATAAAAGAGGATTAATTTCTACCTTGAGATAAAAAAAACAAACAAAGGGGTAAAAAGAAAGAAAAGTAAATACACAAGGAAGGTGGGTGGAGTATATAGATTATTCTTTATAGATACTGACCCCAATTCCCTAGGAAGAGTTAAAATAGAGTATTTAGCAGTACATACAAATGAACTATATATCATAACCAGTAGGGTTCATTGATTCCAATGGTCCAAGATGAATTCAGTATGCAAATGCCAAGACAATTACTTTGCTACGTAGTTAAAATAAAAACTCAGAAAATAAGAGAAAAAAATGCATCTGAACAAAATAACAGCCATTCATGATCATGACCAAAATTTTAGAAAATAAAATGACTACAAATCCCCCATATTCCTAAAGAGTACCTAATAGTATATTGATGATAACAGACTTAATGCCTTTCTTTTACCATTGGGAACAAACAGACCTCTGTTATTGTCATCCATAGTCAGAATTGTTTCTGGATGTTCTCACTGGTATAATAAGACAAGAAAAGCAATAAAAGACACACAAGCAGAGAGAAATAAAGTTGTATGTGCAGAGGGTGTGGTTATCCACACATAAGATATTCAAAATAAAACACAGAACAACTATTAGAATTGATAAACAAACTCAGAAAAATCCCAGTATTTAAAGAAAATGCATTTATTATGTTTACATAAAGTAGCAAAGAGCCCTAGATAATACTAAAATTAAAATTATACTGTATATAATTTAAAAATTTGTAAGTTTAAAATTACTACTGAAAACTACAAAATACCAAGAGTATAGATTTAAAAGTCAAAATAAATGGTGATAACATCATACATTCATGGATCAGAAGATTTCACAAAGTAAAGACAGTAATTCTCTGAAAAATGATTCACATATATAATTTAAGTTTTATTAGAACCTTAGTGAAATTTTTGTAGCAATAGATGTGGTTATTCTAACATTTATATTTATGTTAAATTCAGAAATAGGGTGAAAAGAAATTAGTCTATTGAAGATATCAAATATTTGTAGAAACTAAGTTTTGAGATAATACTTAGGTAGAGACATGTAAGTAATAATGAAAAAATACATAAAGCAGAAATAGGCTTATATAGATAGAACAACTAGGCTTTGACAAGGATACAAAACAATTTGATGGAGAAATGATTGACTTTTAAACACATGTTATAACAATAGGATTTCCATATGCAAAAACTAATAATTTTATATTATAAAAATTAACTGAAAATTTATCACTGACAAGCATATAACTTATAGGCATAAGAAAGTAGAAACCTAGACCATGGACAAGCTGGAAGTTCTTGGGTTTGAGACAAAGGCATTGTGGTAAAAGCAAAAGTTAATTAACAAGAATATATCAAAGTGGAAAAACTTGCACTGTGTTAGACTTGCTAAACGTAAGGAATACACTCTATAGACTAGGCAAAAATACTTGCCACCTGAATCTCCAACAACAGTCTAATGCACAGATTATATACAGAATTAGGATTAGGATATAGCTCAAGAACACAGTGCTTGCTTAGCATGTTCAAGGCACTGGGTTAAATTTCCCAGAATTTCAAAAAGTTGTAATAATAGTGATTGATCGTCATAATAATCCAATTAAAAAGCACTCATGAGATATTTGAATAAGTAAGGTATCATCCACATGGCAATTATCACACAGAAAGGCTTCTACATCATTAGCCAGCAGAAACGCACATTAAAGCTACAATGCGATGTCACTATGGACCACAATGGCTCAAGTAAAAAACAGAGATATTACCAAATGATGGTACTGGGCTGAGAAACTTGACACACTCAGTCAGTGTGAGAGTAGAAACTCAAAGGGACAGCCACTCAAAAAAGAGTTTAGCCTGAAACTGAACATATTACTACCATACTCCTGGGTGTTTATGGCAGGGAAATGAAAACTTTCATTGGTACAAAGACTTGTAGATGAATATTTATATCAACAGTCCTAAACTGGAAAAAAAACATATACATTCAGCAGATTAGTTAAGCAAACTGCAACATTTCCATCATATACAAAGCAAGCAATCTAAATGAGTCATCAAAGGCTCATGCAAAGTAAAAAATTAGCAAACTCAAAAAGTTACATACTGTTAGCCACTATGGAATATTTTTAACATTTATTGATTCCTTGTAAATGTCACCTCATGCACACGTAATTCCACCTATCTCCTTGTCCCTCCACATCTGTCTCCAATCTTGCGACCTCTCCACCCCTGACAAAAAGGGGAAAAAAAAACTCACTGGAGAAGCTGCGGAGTATAACAGAGCATAGCCTTTTTTTTTTTTTCTTTTTTTTTTAATTGGAACTTTTATTTACATTTCAGGTGTTTTCCCTTACCCCTTTTCCCCTCTCCCTCCCAGGAACTCCCTATCCCTTCCCCCCTCCTTTCTTTATCTCTCATCTCTCCACCACATACATATGGTGTTTGTCCATACTGCATGGTGTGGGATGGCTTCTAGGAGTCTTTCCCGATGGAACATTCTCTACTGAAACTAGAGAAATGGAGCATAGGTCAGTATTTGCCAGGGTGAAAACAGCACCAGAAGGACATGATATGGTGACTCATAGTAGAGAGCTATGTTGATTGTCACAAGGTCATCCTGAGTGATACTGGACTCTGCAGTTAAGCACTGTTTTACTATTTCAGGAAACCAGACAGAGGAGACAAGGAAAACTCTATTTTTTTTTTTTTACAATACCATGTTCTTCTATATAAACTGAAAATAATGATGTTTGTTTTTGACAAATAAAACAAAAGATACAGACAATGTGCATTGTTCATGTCCAATGTGATAGTCACTGGGAGAACTAGCCTGAAGGGCATGGGGTATGGGTGCAAATCCTTTCTCTTCCTGTAATGGAAAGAACATCTTAATTTGACTATTGACTTTATAGGTCAAGTGAGATATCAGAGGTAGGTTATTGCCTTTAGCTTCACTCTCCTAAGATGAGAGATATAGATTAGAGAAATGACAGCTGATAGATGGTGACTCAATGTACAAAGTGCTTTCTTATATCTCCAGACTTACTCAGTGGAGTTTTGAAAACCCCAGGGTGTCTATATGCACTGGTAAACATAAAGCATGCATCAAAATCCTGATGCACCACCTGATGTAATAATGGTAACATATTATCAAGCCTCTAATTATTTGTAACATAGAGAGAAAAGAATGTGTTTGCCTGTGGACAGTATTTTGGATTCCATATGCAAGCCTTAGCATAAAATCTAAATTGATAATATTAAAAATTATATGAAATCATCATCATGATTGCCATCATTATCTCTGTCCTGGATTATAAATGACAGAGTTTCAGACCAGGATTTTCATTTCACTGTCTACATTCTGTATATTCAACATCCTTTTGAAAGATGCTCATTATGGTAAGGTGGGAGAAGGAAAAATGAATGCTAAGCCTCAGATAACTCAGCACCCATCAGTGTTCCCTGCTCACACTATAACATAGTGAGATCTCAGAAGTCAGCATTCTGCATAGCCTTTTCCCATGCTTTTACCCTAGATCATAGACTCTAACTCCATATAGACAAATACACTTGCTCATGAATGAGAAAACAGGATGGGGGAGAGAGGCACCTGGTACAGGTTACAAAGCTAACTAGAAATGACACCTTGGTAGAGCCTCTGATCTTCTACTTCTCTTCTGTGTTCCCTGCCTACTCCAGAGTATTGACTCCTGACCTGTCTTCACCTGCTACAGTATGTGACCCCAATGTCCTTCACGTGCAGAGGAGTCCAGGAAACAGGAGACAAGAGTAATACATATCACTGCCTCCAGGCAAGAGTTTGAAGGCACAAAGCTTGAGCTGGGCACTACAGAAACAGGATATCTATAGGTAGAAGGAGCAGGGAAAACAGCAGAGGCAAACAGAGAGCATCCTGTACCAGAATAACCTGAAGACATGGAGTCTGCTCCATCTCTTTCATGTTGATTTGCTGATTTCAACAATCTTCTCATTGTCCACTTTCCCTGCTTAGAAGGAGACTGGCATTCCTAGTGTGGCTATTTCTCATGGTTAAGAGAAAACTAAAACAGAACTGGAATTTCCCTTACAAACTGTAGAGGGATGGATACAAGTGAAGTCTCTGGCGGCAGGGAAGTCTCTGGATATGAATTCAACAAGCCTTCAGAATGAGCCTATGGGATTTGGATGGGAATCTTCAGGTACTGAAAGAAGAGCTCCTTCTATAAATGGTCTTCTCTACTTGTACTGGCAGGGAGAAGGCTAGCAGCTCAAACACAATGATTCCTGAGGTCAACCATGAGTCCTGTGGCCAAGGATCTGTCAGCACTTTATGCCCACAGCTCTTCAGTTTCAGCCTTCCTGTCTGTAATGTCTGACTGTCAGTGCTAAAGAGGAGCCCCAGCCCACACTAGCCACTGCAAATCCCATAGATCTATTTACCAAAGCTTCTTTCCCTGTCTTCCATAGAGAAACATAAACACTAGCTTCTGCAGCTTGTTCAGATGCCACATGGGGAGCTGTATAGTGCTGTCCCAGAGAGATGGCTCCCTCTGGGAACAGAGACAGCTGGTCATTTGATGATAGGTGTGTGCTGGTGCTGGCCTTCCTAATGTTTCTCTTGGGGCCCACACTCACCCAAGTCTCAGAGGGGATTACCCTGCAGAGAAAGGCAGAGCACTGCTACTGCTTAGCTGAGCTCACAGGCTGGTGTTTTCTCCTCCTATCTTCTAATTAATAGTCAGGATTAACAGCTGCTGCTGCTGGGCCTTAGCCATCTAATCACAGCCGTGCAGGCTTCTGGGTGCTCAGTATTCCCTGGCCCCATAGCCTCCCCCCAAACCCTCTGAGAAATGCATTCAGAAAATTAAAACAGCAAAAAGAAGAAGAAATCTATCCTGCTCCCCAGACCCAGAGACTCCTGGGATTAGAACTGTGCCTGCTTTCTCCTCTGAGATGAAAGCAGGTCTCATTTCCCCAGGGCTTCCCAGGTCTCCCAGAGTGGCAAAGTTTTCTTGAAACTGTTCTACCAAAGACCAGAATTCTTCTCATGCTAACCCCTGAGGCAAAACATACTTTAAAACAGCAGACAATCTAGATGATGATGATGATGATAGATAACAACAACAACAAGAATCATAAAAACCATTGTTAATCTAATGGCTAACACTTCTGTGTATTTACTAGGTTCCAGTACTGATTATGCTTTACATGAAACCTATACCTCCATCATTTTTCCTATAGACATGGAACAAAAGGGGAGGCATAGAGAAGTTAAATCTCTTGACCAAAGCCACACAGCTGGTTAGCAATAGTGCTGGAATCTTAGCCCAGAAATCCATGTGCACTTTACACTATACTATGCCTATGAAAGAACAGAAGTTGGGAGCCCAGACACAATTGTCTTTCAGTTTCAGGCTCCACACCATTTACAAGGCAACCCATGAGGTACATCTACAGATTCCATGGTGGAGAGTATTGTGCTTTGCAAATCCTGGTGGAAAAGTCTCTTCCAGGTGGATTAGCAGCTCCCAGAGCTGTATCATAGGGTCCCAGCATCAGTTACAGTACTCCAGAGAGTCAGGATGGAGGAGACATACAGGAAGCTGGCTCCCCATCAGAGACCATACTGATGTCAGGCTTCCACAAGCACCACAGGATACCCCCAGGACTATTTCCTTGGTTCTGAATGATTCCCCTGGTTCTGTCCACTGTACTCTGTAGTCTGTTCTCAGAAGGAGTCTGGCTCTGGGCTGTACTTAATGGATTCTACCTCATTATTTGATCGGCTTGCCTGATCTGATTTCAGGCATTTGTCTTCTTTCCAATATTTAAGAACCATTTATTTACCTTATACTTCACATTCTACTTAGAGCTGATGCTAAAAGGATAAGTCAGGTCTCCAACCTCAATTAGTGCCCTTGCTGAAATCTTCAAGCATTCTTACCTAGCTTCTATGAAGGTTCTCTGTCTTTCAGGGGCTCTCTCAGAGCCACTTCTAAGTCGAGGGTTTCTCATTTCTGATCTTGTGCTTCTTTTTTTTCCTATGAGAAATGATAACCCTAAGGTGCCCTGTTCACAACCCACACCAAATCCTAACAATTCTAAGCTTATAGACCTGGTTCTTTTGGGTCAACCTGATATACTAATTGGAGCTTAGGTACTGTCAATAATGAATCCATAAGATTGCTGAGAACTGTAGAAAAACACAGGATGGATTTATCGTCAAATAGGAAAAGACTTAGAGCCAGCAAAGCCTCTTACTACTCTGTAAGATACCCTATAAGGAAGCTGAATTGATGTCTAACTCTCCACAGGTGCATCCTTGTGAGGTCCCTTTGTCTGGAATATAAAATAGACCTACCAACTTGCTTTCAGAAACCAAATATAGTCAAAACGTTAGGATGCCACTTCCAAGACTAGGCTATAAAAAATAAAAGGCTGTGTTCTATCATAAACATTCTCTTTCCTTGTCTCTTACATACCTCATATTAAATAGGCATAAGGGGCAAAGAGCTGGTACCATTAACAGCAGTGAGCCAACACCTTGTATGTATAAGTATACATGACTAACTTAGTCAACCAGAAGATAACTACAGCCCCAGAAGACCCTGATCACTGCTTGTGGGAGAGACTTTATAACACAGTAACTTGGAGGTTACTGAGCTTACACAGATACTAGGTGGCTTCCCCACAGATCCTGTGGGCTGACAAATGAATGCAGCTTTAACTTACTGAAATTTGATGTAATCTGTTACTGTGTACACAATAGTATTCTAGCTTGATTGTGGAGTGTCCTTCAGTGGCTCTCATGTTGGAGTTTGGTCCGAGATAAAGAAGAATTCACAAATGACTGGATCATGGAGGTTCTATCCTCACCAACAAAGCAATCCATTTATGTGTTCCTATCTGAGTAGACTAGTGAGAAATGGTGGAAGGTATCCACAGTGAGGCCTAGGTGCGAGGAGTAGGTCACTGAAGACATGTCATTGAAGATAAAGCTTGCTCTGGATGCTGCTCTTTCCTTTCTCTTCTTTTAAGCCTCAGTAGAGGGTATCTGCTTTATTCCTCAATAGTGTTCTGCATTCTCCTGGCCTGGAAACAACAGAGCCACATAGCCATGGGTTGACTTTTCTAAATCTATGACCCAAAATAAACCTTTCTACTTGAAATCATTTAATCTCGGGTGCTTTGTTATATCAACACAAAGCTGACCAACGTAAATAGATAACTAATATACAACTGAGTGATAGACAATTTTTCTAGTTTTATTATAAAAAACCTTCAAACATAAAAAAATGAAGGTACCATTCACCTTCATTTTTCCTCTTATCTTGAAAATAAACTTCTTTTCTTACTTAATATGTCTGGCTAGAGTTATTTTTCTTCATTTATTCCTCCCAGTTTCTCCTCCCTCCCCTCCCATCTAGATCTACCCATTTTCTGTCTCCCATTTGAAAACAAACAGCTTATAATGGACCTAAAGAAAATAACATAAGATAAAATAAAAACTAACACATTGGGATTTGACAAGACAAACAAATACAAAGAAAAAAGCCCCAAAGAAGGCATAAGAATCAGAGACACACACATTCACACAGTTAGAAATCCTATAACAAAACAAAAGAAAGCAAAACAAAGGAAAAAGCACTAAACTAGAGGCCATAATATATATATATACAGACGACCCGGTGCAGACCCATGCAGGCTTTGTGCATGCTGCCTCAGTCTCTGTGAGTTGATTTCAGCTTTGATTATGTTGAATTAATGGATCTTGTTTTCTTCGTGTCCTCCATCTCTTTTGGTTCCTGTATATACTCTTTCAGCTTCCCCTTCTGCAGGGTTCCATGAGCCCTGGAGGTAGAGGGTGAGAGTTTGACTTTCCACGTTTTACACATCTGTAGGCTTGGACCTGTGTTATCTATGATTTATACATCCATAAGTGCAAGTGAACTCTGATTAAAAATATTTGAGTAACAGAAAAGAATAAAATAAGAATACAATAAAAACATTTTATGAAGTATAATATACATTATGTAAGGTATAGCAAGTGATTCAGAGATGATTTAAAACATACCAAAGCACTGTATAGGTTCTGTGAAAATGTTGCAGAGACTTTGGTATCCATAGCTGTGAGTGTCTGTGAGTGGTACTGTAAAAAACCTCTGTGGTTACTGAGGGATGATGATAGTGAAAATCTCCATGTTCTCATCACCCAGTTTTAACAATTATCTACCTGTATCTAGTTTTGTTTTATCTCTGTCCTCAGTGGCCTAGTTATTTAACCTTCATTGGCCTCAATTTCCTCTTCTCTAAAATAGTGTGCCTTAAAACACGAGTGATTACCTATTATGCAAAGTGACTATTGCTTTGGCACATACATGGAATAAGACCAATGAGCGCCTGCTTCTGCATTTTGTTCCCTTCATATCTCAGGGAACAGGATTCTCACTGTGATTTATTCTAAATTAGAGTATTTTAGATGACAGATTAGCGGCTATGCCCTCAATGACAAGAGAGCAAGGTCCTGACCCAGAGGTTTTTATCAGATTTTTTTATATATGCATCATCATGGATATTTCCATGGAAATGACATTCTATCATTCTTCCATTTATTAGATAAAGGACATTTTCTAAATGTCTATTTTGCTAGACTGAATATTAGGATGACCAAGAAATAATCCCTCATGTTCAGTAAATAAAAACTCTCAGAATATAGCCATATACTTTAGCATCCATTCTTGTATTTCCCTGATAGGGTTATCATCAATTAGACACACTGAAATAGACTTTTTAATTTTTTGCACCCACAGATGGTATAGGAAAGCAGTAAAATCTACATTTGAAGTTCTAGATTAAGAGCTTGGGGGTAAACAAGTAGCTCTGTTTCAACAGTCTTGTGCAGGTGAAGTGGGCCAAGTAGGTGGAATTTCAGTCAAGTGGTAGGACTGAGAAGACAAGAAAAGCAGATGTAGCAAGAAAGTGCACTCTATGGAGAAACTTGAAATAGGATAGTGATGTAGACAGAGGATGAGAGGAGGCACAGTAGGAGGGAGGGTTCCTAAGACATGTAAGTAAACAGAGATAGAGATGAAATAACAAGAATTATAGATGCAGAAGAGTAGTAATTGATGGGGATAAATCCAGATATGTGAATGGGAGGAGTGGGGAAAAGAAAGGGAGAAGGGAAGGGAGAAAGAAAAAGACAGATGGAATAGACTGAGGTGAGCAATAAGATACACCCAAAAAAACCTGTCCCTTTTTTGATGTATTTGAAAAACGATGGGAAATACTGACATGCCAGAGCTTAATATCTAAAGAAGTGTATTGTGAGAGATTAATCATTCCCTGAAAGTGAATAAAGAGGTGTGGATGGGCAGAGACATCAAGAAATAGGCACAACAGACAGAAAGCATACATCAATTAAGTCTCATTCTTCTGGGTCAGATAGTTATGAAAAGGGCAATGAGAAGTGTCTGATTCAGTGGACAGGGAAAAAGGAAGACTTATGGACTAAGGGCTGTGTCCCTACGAAATCCACATGTTGAAATTTTAATCTCCAATGAGACAGTATGTAGAGGTGAGTCTTAAAGATTAAATTAGCTGATGAGGGTGATACCTTCACAAATGAGACTAGTGCTCATTTCAGAAGCACAAGAGAGTTTGCCTCCACTCTCATTCTCTACTGTTAAGGATACACCTGGAGAGCGGAGCCATTGGGGCCCAATTCTTCTATAACCCTGGTCTTCAACTTCCACCTTCCAGAATGGGGAAGTATATTTCTGAGTATGAAAGCAACATGTCTATAGTACCTGGTTATAACAGCTAGAACTATGTCAGAATAACTATGTGTATGTGTTATCTGACACTACTCATAAGTGGACATTGTGTGGGCACTGTCATGTTAGATGGAGAGCAGTAGAAAGAAGAATAATAGTACCATGGACTGCACTTTTTTCTGTTTCATTTTGACAATTTCGTACACTTATACAATGTACTGTGAACACATTCTCCCTTGTTACTGTCTCTTTTCTCTCTCACATCCCTACTGACTCCTTCTTCTTCTCTACTAGCCGCCTCCAACTTTCAGCCACAGTATTTTCTTTGTTGCTCTTTTTGTGACCCACTGAGTTTGATCAGGGTTGCTTCATGAACACAGGTCAGACATTATTTGCTGAATAATGGGCAACTATATTGATGTATCACTGAAGAAAGAGACCCAGCCCAGTAATCATTAACTGACAATGACTCCTCAGAGAAGGGTGGATTCTCATGAGCCTCTCCCCCATTCGTGATGGAGTTCTGTACTGAGCAATTATGAGTTTGTGATTGCAACATCCATGATATGGACATAAAACAACATTCCACAGCAATTCCTACATTCAGTTCTTACATTCGTTCCTTCCCCTCTTCCATGATGTTCCCTGAGCCTTGGAAAGGGTGATACAGTTTTTTCTTCACTTAGAGCTGATCACTTAATGCTCTTCTATTCTTAGATCTTTGACTTATTATGAATTTCTAACATTAAACTTTACTCATGCAAAGAGAGGCTTCCTTGAGAAAAGAAAAGCATAATCTACAGTTATAAACATAAATATTTAAAAGGTAGTTTGACTCCCTATCTATTTAGAAAAGCAGTAACAGTGGGTTCCCTATGACATCTCTAACCATGGGCTTTTGATTAGTTTACAGTAGCAGGCATGAATTTCCTCCTGTGAAACAGGGCTTAAATTCATTCAGAAATGGGTTGTTTTTCCCCATAACAGTTATGGCAATAATGCACAAGTGAAGACTTCTTGCCTAGAAGGTTAATATGGTAACTCAAAGCATTCATAGCTGAATAAGACTGTCAGTGATTTACCTTCTCCAGCAGTTTTCATACCACCCTCTGATATTCTGAAGTACATCAAACAGGAAGATTCTACTTCAATTTCACACTGAATTTTTTATTGTATTGAATATTTCCTTCCCATCTTGAGATTTTTTTTTATTATTTTTATTCTTTGACAGTCTAGTTATTGCTCCACTCCTGGTCCACCCTCTCACACTTCCTCCTCCCATTCCTCTCCCATTCCATTCCATCTCCAAGAGGATGTCCCCCAAAATACCTCCCTCCTGAGATTCTTATTTGAAACCCATAATCTTTGGTGTGATGATATCTGAATGTGGGACCTTTGTGAAGGCACTGATCCATAAAAATGGTGCCCCAGGAATGGGCTTGGTGTCCTTATAAAAGAGACCAGAAACATTACTTTACCTCTTTACCACATAAAGACAAAGAGAGAAGGAAAAGGAGGAGGAGGAGAGGAGAGAGGAGGAGGAGGAGGAGGAGGAGGAGGTTAAAAATCAGCATATGGTAAAGAAATCAGCTAATAATTTGATCTTCTCTTTCCATCTTCCAGAAGCATGAGAAGTAAATTTCCATTGTTGAAGAAGCTCAGACTTAGCATTTCCTGTAGCAGCTCTTAAAGGGGACAATACAGAAGACATTCTGGTTTGACTATATAATTTCCACCTTCAGCTAATGAACAAAATACTTGGTTCTTAGATAATGTACTATTTCAGATGACTCTGGAAACTTGAAAGTAGGGTCAGATGAAAGAAGTCTCAGGGATTAATATTGGGGTATATTATTCATAATGATTTATGTCTCATTCTCTGCTTCTTCATTACCTAGACAGTTCTCTGCCACACCTTTCTGCCCTTGAAACTGTATTAGTTATTTTGCTTTTTGCTACTGTTGGGTTCCAGGAATTGCCTCACAAACCATACAAACACTGGTCTCAGTCAGAGGGAGATAGCTTATTGAGCATATGCCCAGATTGGTCCATCAGGGCCATAGTCCAGATTCAGGAACTGAATCATGACCTTGAGTTAAGATTCTACAGAGCTTTTAAGCCTAAAACCCACAAATATCTGTGCCAAGTTATTTCATCAATCAGGATTTAGGGATAGGGGGTTTCCCTGGGAACATGTCTTTGTTGTACATTTATCCTTCTCTCATTGGTTAGGTTATTCACTGTGGCAAGGGACTTGCCTTGTCTAATATTCATGTCCAAACTTGTCTACCAGGTTGGGACTTGTCTAACATTCATGTCTTCTCTTGCCAATAAGGATGTCAGTTACGCATGTACATGTTACTTTCTGTCATGTAGGATGTCAGTTCCCAGGGAGGTCTTGGGAAGTTAAACTTTATTGGACCACTACTAAAAATGGAAGTCTTATTTCAAATAGCTTCTTATATTGATGCAGGTGTCTCTCTTATGTTGGGGTCTATCCCAGGGAAAATTTGTATAGGCAAATACCAGAAAAGCTTATACATAGGTTCAGGAAGTTGCAGGTTAGGTGGTTTGTTCTGGCCGAAGCTTATTGTGGAAAACTATACAACACATTTCTACTGACTTCTATCATGATGGTCTCCAAGGACATAGAACATAAAAGAATATGAAGTCAACTTTGGCATTAAAAAGTTTTCTAGTAACACCAGGAACATATGAGAAAGTTTCCTTATAATGGCAGACTAGCAAGATAACAGTTACTTAAGCTTTAATATTTTACCTAGGCGTTAACTTTTTTACCTAAGCCTTAACATTCCATTTAGGCCTTAATATTTTAACAGTTACAATGAAATAATCTGACAAAAGCAATTCAGTCCAGGTGACATTCCACTGAACTCACAAACGAACTCAACTCCACTCCACTCCACTCACTCACTGATGCCCACCTGACTCTGCTCCTTACTCACTAAACTGCACTCCCTCTGCCCTGTTCTTAAGTAGCTGCTCTCCTGATATTTGAGCATATCCTATCTCTTACTCTTTCTATCACATCTTTCTCTGATTAATCACTTTGTCTAGCCCTCAGTTAGATGTCTTTGTGACTAAAGGTTTAGACCAAAGGATTCCAGCCAGAGGGATTAAAGATGTGTACTAAGAGCATGTGTGTATTCCAAACAGAAGGATTAAAGGTTTGTGGCATGTGTGAATTCCAGCCAGATCACACATACATAGATCTTTGGAAGTGATCCCTTGCCAGAGCAGCCATGTTACTGGATTAAAATTCCCTATAGGTATAGAGTAGCGTAGGATCTGGAAGGAGTTGTAGGAAGCAACATGATCAAAATATAGTGTATGGATTTTATTAATGGAAAAACAAAAAAAGAATCCAATATAGAAACAAACCTTCCTGAAGATTTGTTTTATTCTGATTCAAAAGTTCATAAAGTTCATGATAAATGCTAACCATTACAGCACTGTCTGCATGCAGGGGACTAACCAACCATATATGGAAACCTCTGAAACTGTGGGTTAAAATAAGACATCCCTCCTTTGCTCCTGTCAGCGACTTAGTTGCAGCAACACAAAAGTAAGTTACATAAAATGTCATGAGTAGAATGAGGAGTAGCTAACTACAACTCCCATTTAACCAGAGACAGTTGACATGGAATATTTTTTAAAAGTGAGCAACAAAGAAAGACGCTGTGACCATTTCTGAGAACAACCTATCCCAGGTTAGATTTGATGTGCCTTAAGATGTGGGGTACGAGCCTGAGTTGTGAAGTTCCAGAAGCTTGCTCACAGGGGGGAGAGGCGGGCAGGACTTCTCTCACAATGTCTTTCCCTCCTCCTTCTGGAACAGATGAGCCCAAGAAGCTTTATAACTTTCAATCCTCTTTTTATGATGCTCGGAACATGTCACCATCTGCTAGGCAGGGCTTTAATGCAAATCTGAGTTTGCTTTTATGGTTTCAATTAACCTAATAATAAAGCAGGGCAGGCAGGCTCCTGGAGAATCTTCCCTTCCCACCCACTTTCAGGCAATTTACCCATCCGCCTCCCCTGAAATAAAGATGGCGATGGTCTCATCCAGCAGCTGAAACCCTTGGCCACATTAACCATGTCCTGCCTCTACAAATGAACATGTGGTTGAGCTGTAATTCTGACTGGGGTACCCTTTGGGGAAGACTCAGTGCAAAGCCATGTGAACAGGGTCAGCCCATGTGCTATGGAGGGAGATAGTGTTTTCCTAAATGCTGCATGACAGAAAACCATAGTCCAGACACTAAGGTATGGATCTGTGTCTCACGTTTCACTTTTTTTCACCTGCAATAAGAGGGTGGTTGCAGAAAACTTACTGGATATTGCCAAGATTAATCATCTTCTGCCAAGTTCCTTTTGGCCTCTGTAGAAACAAGGAAAAGGCTAGGAGGTACAGTGATGACCTATCATCCTTGTTTGCCTGGTCCTAAGGTGTTTCTAGGAATATATAGCTTTCCTTTCTCATTTTACTTATTATTATACTTTTTACATTTTTGTATTATATGTGAGTGTGCATATATAGTGCCTATACAATTTATGTATGTGTCAATGTATGTACATGTGTATGTGTCACAGTGCTGTGTGGAGTTCAGAATATAGTTTTGAGAGACAGCTCTTCCTTCCATCATGTGGATTTAGGTACCACACTTAGGACTTCAGGCTTGGTATTAAGCATCTTTGCCCTTAAGCCATCATGGTCGCTCCATGGATTCACAGGTGTGGAGGTATCATAGGATCTCAGTTCCAAACTGCATTCTCTTCCTTGCCATGACTTGCTTGAAGATTTCATACAGCTTTGAGTAGAAGAACTTCAGTGATATAATTATTATAAACAGCTCCCTAAATCACAAGTTAAAATTAGAATCCTTTACATTTTCACAGTGCTTGTACAACAAGAACCAGTACTTAGGAAATATCTGTAAGGCCAGCCAGTTATCTAAGACCACAGAACAACAAGGTGACAAAGTGCCCAGTTTTGAACAGGTCATTAAATCAGACACACACACACACTTTCTCTCAATTCAATCCTCAATTCTAAAATGGAAATAAAATACTTACCTTGGTGAAAGCAAGAGATAATGCATTTAAAGTGGCTTATTTTTATAGGTAATTTATTAAATGGTGGCACTAGCTCATTATTGTTTTTAACCTTACAAGATTGCTGTGTGCATGTACAAGAATTATCTGGCATTTGGCCTTTCGTGCTTATGCACTCTTTCTTTGATTGTATATGTCTCAGGATTTCAGTGTTTGGTTGATTAGGTGGGTGTCAGTCAAATTTTTAAAGCAAACAACAGCTTTTCATAATAATTTCCAAATTACCTTTTACTGATGCATATATGAGTGTACCATCTAGTTAAAGCATTTGCTTCTTCGCTCACTGTGTGAACTGTCACTGGGCTCCTTATTCCCAATGCGATTTTCCCCAACTAGGCATCCCTCCACTCACTCAGATTATAGTAGTCTTTGGTTTTGAAGCTGGAAACACCTTTGGGTTCAGAGCTTTTCCTAGCCAAAGAGAGCACTGAATCTGAATCTGGGGCAGAGATCAGCTTTAGAGTAAGTGCATTCAGCTGTACTGTAAGCACAGCACTGAGGGCACGCAGTATGGACAACACAGCTTTCTTTAAAACCAGAAGAAGGGGACTGCAGAGATGTCTCAACAAGTAAACTGGTATGTTTGCAAGTACAAAGACCTAAGTCTTATTCTCAGAACATATGTTTAAAAGATTTTTTCTTCTGAAAAACAGAGAAAAGATTGGGTATAGTAGTGCTTGACTGTAATCCCAGATCTAGGAAAGCAGAGATTGGTGGGTCCAAGTCAGCCTAGTAGATAGTACCTGAGGGAGAAGACCTGAGGTTATCCCTTCCAAATGTACATAAACAACCCCTCTCACATCCACAAGCACTCTGACAAGTACATGCACATTCATATAAACACATACACCAAAATGAAAGAAAGAAAGGGTAAGAGGAAGGAGAGGAGAGAGGAGAGAGAGAGAGAGAGAGAGAGAGAGAGAGAGAGAGAGAGAGAGAAAGAGAAGAGAGGAGAGAAAGAAGGAAGAGAAGAAAAGAGAAAGAGAGAGAGAGGAAAGAAAGAGAAGAAGAGAAGAAGAGAAGAGGAAGAAGGAAAGAAAGGAAGAAAGAAGAAGAGAAAGAAGAAAGAAGAAGAAAGAAGAAGAGAAAGAAAGAAAGAAAGAAGAAGAAAGAAAGCAAGCAGGCTGGAGACATGGTGTAAAGAATGAAGAACTTTTACTGCTCTTCTTGGGATCTGAGAAGATCTTCTAGAATCTTCACTGGGCAGCTCACAACCACTTATAACTCCTATAACTGCTTTTGATAGCCATTTTTTTACACTCTATGGGCACCTGCACATACATACACATAACCCTCAAGACAAACTCATATATAATAATTAAAAACTAAAAATTTAAAGCTCAGAAGAAATAATAAATAAAATCCAGCACATGTATATTAATGGAGCAAAATGGTTCATGGAGGTCAAATGTGTAAATCCCCCCAAAATGCAATATAGGCCCCCCAATACACTGATAGTGTGAGCTACATTGTGTTTAGCAGGGTAGAGAATTCTAACAATGATTTCTTAAGAATCTCTAATACTAGGCTTCTTGGAAATGTAGTGAGAATGGAGGCTGTGGGATGATTGGGGAGATGGATGTGTGGATGGATGAATGAATGAGCAAACATAAATGAAGGTGCAAAGGGAAGTAAGTTATCAGTGCCAGGAGCACGGAGATTTAGTACCCTACTAACTCTGAGTGGGAAGAGGTGACCTTGTGTTCTGTCTGGCCTTAGTTAAAAATGACCTCACAGTTTTAACTAGTCTGAACTTTTGGCTAAAAAATCTCAATCTAATGTAGATCAGTGTGTTCCATTTGTCCATTTAACCTAATTGTGTAGATAACAGTCATTCTAAAGGCAAATGAATGCCAGACCCACCCCAGGACGTCTGTCTCAAATGGCATGTGTCTATACACATCGGCTGCCATTAGGAAAGGCCTCCTTCCAGCTTTCTTAATACTATGCACCATTTCACTTGGATTAAAATAAGAACTGGTTTAGATTTGAAGGAAGAGTGAAGAAAATGTAAAGCAATGACTACACATAAACTAAAAATGACATGACTAAGTCTGTCATGTGTGTTCTGCTGTACACTTTAAGATCCAAAAGATCCGAGAAACAAAAAGGCCCCCGATTCCTAAGCCTGATTTTTAGAGAGATTTATTTTATTTTACGGGGATGAGAAGGTGCCACAGAGGCCAGAAGTGTAATTCCATGGAGCAGGAGCTACAGGTAGCTAAAATCCTCCCAATATGGATGCTGCAAACTGAACTCAGGTCCTCTGGAAGAGGAGCAGTAATTCTTACCTGCTGAGCCTTCTATCCTGCCCAATCAACATGACTTGCCTTTTGATGCACACATTTGATGTTTTTCTGCTGCATCCCAGAATCCTTGAGAAATAGCATTCTGACTCATATGTCCTTCACCCATACTCATTAGCAACTACCTGAATCCTTTAATGCTCAGAAACCAAGGTATTTTCTGGATTAGCTTTCTTTATGCTTACCCTTCTCTCCCTAATCACATCCCTACCCTGTATTTCCACTCTGTTATAAACCATATTTAATAACATATAGATGGCCAGAATGCTGTGGTGAATTATGACAACATCCCTGGCGTTAACCAGACACTGAAAGGGACACATTATACCTAATGAACAAATGGGCCAATTTGTACTAAAACACAATTGTAAATAAGCGACCTCAGAAGTGAGACGGGCAGGGGCTGTTTGTTTTCATTCTTTGTAAAAGGCAGAGACAAATTGGGTGCAAATCGAGATCCAATAGGTGCTGACAGTAACAGATTAAGATCTATGAAATTTGGGAATACTTTAATGAGTTGTGTTGAACAGGACTCAAGAGCTCAGTAGCCCTTCCTGTGCTTGAGTTTGTACCACGTCTCTCAGTAATGAGGTTCTGTGAATGAGTGCTCAATCATCTTGGTAGGAGCATCTACTGGATTAGAAATGGGCAAACTTGTGGTTTTCCTATTTCAACCTGTATCATTTTCTCCCCAAGTGCCTGTACTGTGTTACTTACGGTGGGTGTAAGTACAACTGTGTTTCTTGTCTTTAGGCTTGTGAGAAGGACAGATGTGCTAACAACTTGAATTTGTCAGTGGGTCTTCGACTTGGCTGCACTTTAAATCATCTGGGGAACCTTTTAAAGAATAGAGATACCTTCTCCAACCAATTAAAATGGGACCCCAAGGAGTGACCCAGGCATCAGTCTATTGAAAGCTTTTCAGGTGAGTCTGCTGTGCAGCCAGTGCTAGGGACTGCTGAACTGGATGATCTCTAAGGCTTCTTCCCTTCCACACTCTGTGATTCTAGAATTTGGTTTATAATTGCTTGAGATATGTCGGCTCTGATTCAGAGCCATCTTAACTTGAAGAGGAAATGTCCCCTGAACTAACAATGGAAGGATGCAGAAGGACAAGCCGGTCCTGAGATGGGGACTCCATGTGTGGCAGAACCATGGTCCCTCAGGCAGGTTAAGAGTTATCACCAAGATTGCAATATTTTCTCTTTAAAATGTCTGTGGTTTTATATCAATGAAGTCACACATTATGTATCCGTTTGAGCTTGGTTGGAACAGTCAATATAATGTCCTCGAGGTCCAAATTGATGCTATTTGTATGGGCAGTTTCTTCATATGCATTTCATGGTAGAAACACAGGCAATTTGTATAAACATCCATCCACTCACTGAAAACTATAAAGTTGTTTCCAGTTTTTAGCTCTTAGGAACAAAGCCGCTGTGCACATTTCTGCATGGGTTTTCCCATGAACATAAGTTTTGATTTGACAGTATAAAGGCCTAATTTGTATATTTATCTTTGTAAGATGCCACAAAACTGACCAAACTAAATTTCCAGAATGGCCAGTTTACATTTCTGGTTTCTCTTTCTTATTGGCAGTATCTAGTATAGTATAATATAGTATAGTAGCCATTTAAAAATGTTAATGCCAGCTATTCTGGTAGGTGTGTAATGACAATAATCTGGATTTTAGGTAATACTTTTCTATTGGCATTTAAAACATCCTTCATAATTTCAATTATTGTTTATCTTCTTTTCTCTTTACTTTTGTTGCAGGATGCAATCTAACCTGTTGAATGTTTCATATGTATTTGAAAACAACTTATACTTCTGTTGCTGGTCCATGTTCTATGTATTCGGGTTAGATTCTGCTGGTTGGTTACATCATTTATTTCTTTAAGGCATCTAGTAGTTTTAGGAATTTCTGAAAGTGGAGAGGTAGAGTCCTTCAAACTTAGTCACAGACTTCCTATTTCTCTTTTCTTCTCTATCAGGTTTTTGCTTCATATGGTATAGGCTATGTTTTTTTTGGTGCACATACATCTATGGCATTTGTCTCTTCTTGGTGGAATGACACTTTTGTCATTTATTTCTCTGTCTCTAGTAATTTTCTTGTCTTTATAGTTTCCCTAACCTATCAGTTTTATCATACAGTTGTATACCTATGTAATGTACATTTCTAAGGAATATTAACATTACTTTAAGTGACACTTTTTTTTTTATTGGAAATTTTTTTTTTACATTTCAGATATTCTCCCTTACCCCATTTTCCCCCCTCCCTCCCAGGAACTCACTATCCCTTCCCCCATCCTCCTGCCTCCACATTGGTGTACCCCCACCCACCCTCCCCCGTACCTCACCTCCCCCACCCTCGAATATCCCCCCCCCCAATGTCCAGCCTTCATGGGACCAAGGATCTCTTCTCCCACTTATATATATAGCTCCCTTGCATATATAGCTGGAGCCTTGGGTCCCTCCTTAAGCACTCCCAGGCTGGTGGTTTAGACCCTGGGGGCTCTGGTTGGTTGGGATTGTTGCTTTCCTCATGGTGTCGCAAATGCTCTCAACTCCTTCAGCCTTCACTCTATCTTCTCCATTGGGAACCCCATGATCAGTTTAATGGTTAGCTGTGAGCTTCTGCCTCTGAGTATGTCAGACTCTTGCAGACTTTTATGGGGACAGCTATATCAGGCTCCTGTCAGCATGTATATCCTGACATCCACATCAACCTCTACCTTTGGTGACTGCACATAGGATGGATATCCAGGTGGAATGGTCTGTAGACGGTCCCTCCTTCAGTTTCTGTCCTGCACTGTGTCTCCATATTTGCATCCTTGAGTATTTTGTTACTCCTTCTAAGAAGGACTGAAGCCCCCACTACTTGTAATCATTCTTCCTGAGCTTTATGTGGTCTGTGAGTTGAATCTTGGGTATTTCAGGCTTCTGGGCTAAATCCAATAATCAGTGAGTGAATACCATGTATGTTCTTTTGTGATTGGGTTACTTCACTCAGGATGATATTTTCTAGTTCCATCCATTTATATAAGAATTTATCAAATTCATTGTTTTTAATAGCTGAGTAATATTCCATTGTATAAATGTACCACATTTTTTGGATCCATTCCTCTGTTGAAGGGCATCTGGGTTCTTTCCAGTTTCTGGCTATTATAAATAAAGCTGCTATGAACATAGTGGAGCATATGTCCTTGTTATATGTTAGAGCATCTTCTGGATATATACCCAGGAGTGGTATAGCTGGGTCCTCAGGTAGTGATATGTCCAATTTTCTGAGGAACCGCCAGACTGTTTTCCATAGTGGTTGCACCATCTTGCAATCCCACCATCCTTGCCAGCATCTACTATCACCTGAGATTTTTATTTTAGCCATTCTGACTGGTGTGAAGTGGAATCTCAGGGTTGTTTTGATTTGCATTTCCTGATGACCAAGGATGCTGAACATTTCTTTAGGTGTTTCTCAGCCATTCACATTTCCTCAGTTGAGAATTCTTTGTTTAGCTCCTTACTCCATTTTTTAATAGGGTTATTTGGTTGTCTAGAGTCTAATTTCTTGAGTTCTTTGTATATATTGGATATTAGTCCCCCATCGGATGTGGGATTGGCCAGGAATGCAGGGATGGTTCAATATTCGGAAATCCATCAATGTAATCCACTATATAAACAAACTCAAAGAAAAAAACCACATGATCATCTCATTAGATGCTGAGAAAGCATTTGACAAAATCCAACATCCCTTCATGGTAAAAGTCTTGGAAAGATCAGGAATTCAAGGCCCATACCTAAACATAGTAAAAGCAATATACAGCAAACCAATAGCCAACATCAAACTAAATGGAGAGAAACTTGAAGCATTCCCACTAAGATCAGGGACTAGACAAGGCTGCCCACTCTCTCCCTACCTATTCAATATAGTACTGGAAGTCCTAGCCAGAGCAATTAGACAACAAAAAGAAGTCAAAGGAATACAAATAGGAAAGGAAGAAGTCAAAATATCACTATTTGCAGATGATACTGTTAGTATACTTAAGTGACCCCAAAAACTCCACCAGAGAACTCCTAAACCTGATAAACGACTTCAGCAAGGTGGCAGGTTATAAAATCAACTCGAACAAATCAGTAGCCTTCCTCTACATGAAAGATAAACAGGCTGAAAAAGAAATTAGGGAAATGACACCCTTCACAATAGTCACAAATAATATAAAATACCTCGGGGTGAATCTAACCAAGCAGTGAAAGATCTGTATGACAAGAACTTCAAGTCTCTGAAGAAAGAAATTGAAGAAGATCTCAGGAAATGGAAAGATCTCCCATGCTCATGGATTGGCAGGATTAATATAGTAAAAATGGCCATCTTGCCAAAGCAATCTACAGATTCAATGCAATCCCCATTAAAATACCAACTCAATTCTTTACAGAACTAGAAAGAGAAATTCTGAAATTTATTTGGAACAACAAAAAACCCAGGATAGCGAAAACCATCCTGAACAATAAAAGAACTTCTGGAGGAATCACCATCCCTGACCTCAAGCTGTACTACAGAGCAATAGTGATAAGTGACACTTTTTAAATGAGATGTTATAGGCATAAATGGAAGAGTGAGAAAGAGTAAGGTGGATAATATTAGGAATTTTTAAGAAAAACAACTCTGTGTCTTGGTTTTGATGCTAGTCCCATAGATCCACATGTATAGAATTAATTCACATTCCAAACTGTCTAAAACTAATCACACACACACACACACACACACACACACACACACATGTACCACGTACATACAAAAGTATGCTTAAATGACCAATTATTAATACATTATTGGGGGCATCAGTGTTAATTAGTTTTGATATTCTATAGCTCTGTATTCTTTCTTACAATTGCATATTCGTCTAGAACTGTTAGAGTAAAATGTTAAAAAAAAAAAAAGATAAGATTCTACTGCCTTTGTATGTCTTCAAAATCTTCCAAAGCAAAGGATTTTAAAAAGCTGTGTGAAGTGTTTCAGATGATCCTGTTGTTGTTTTCTCAAGGTGTTTGGTACTGTGTACACTTTCTAAGAGAGTTGAGCTGAGATTATACCATACATAGTAATGACTCAGGATAAATGAGGTGACCCTTTCTAGGCTTGCTTTCAGCAAGCTAGTCCCAATATCTGGCAGGTGTGTTAGTATGTACATTACTTAAGATGATACAGGTAACATGTCTACTCCAGAGGTTTTGACCTGGTGAGCATTCAGTAAAAACTGGCTGCACTGTTTTCATTAATGTAACGGATAGCAGGAGAGGCCAGCCACTTTTGTGCCCACATGCTACTGAGCCTGTGTGCTGGTGATTGGACATGGCAGATGTGATGACTCAATTGTTCAATTACTTCACCAGGTCAGCCTCCACAGTGACCTGTGTCTGGCTTTACTCATGACTCCCTGTGTTTCTATTCAGCATTTTAAACATCTCCAGCTAACTCAAACCACAACAAAGCTAAAAGGTCAGATGTTTGACCCAGATCACACAAAACTCAAAACATCAGGTACACATCCCACTTCCCCAGTCTTAACACAGACATCCAGCTCTATGGATATCTTGACTTCCAGTCAGGGTGTACATAGGCCCCATGAATAACGGCATGGCGTGGCTCAGTCATCTGTCAGCCAGCTGAGTCTTATGATGGCAAATGGTAAGCGTAGGCTTTAGACAGAGACTGTGTCAGCAAGGGCTGTGTGCTGATAAAGATACACTAGAACTGGGAGGCAGAGCAGGCAGGGAGACTGAGATCACCTGCCTCAGAGTCAGCTCTTACCAGGGACAGAATGACCTGAAAGGACATGTACCCAACTTGGGACAACTTCTTTTTTAGAAGGTTCAGGTGGGAACTAATCAGAGGGCCTTCCTGTTCAATGGTGAATATCCAGTCTCAGTACCAGGCAGAGTCAGCTGACCCCCTAGATTTCTCCCAGTGCTGTATTGAAATAGAGCAGAAAAAACATTTCTTCCCTCTACTCATTCTGTCCTCTGGACAAGGAAAAGCTATGGGCTTCCTGCCCATCAACAAGGAACTGTTTCCTGGGACAATCCAAGCTGCTGCCTCCACCAGAAGTAGAATTACATTCTGACCATAGCTTCGGGCAGTGCATGAAAGGAAGAATCAGTTCTGCATTAAAAGGAAATGAGTATTTGTTTTGAAATGTATTTAAAAGCTCTGGCTGGTTAATTATTTATGGACCAGCGGGTATCTCAGCTACCATGGAAACCTCTGGCTCTGAGATTCCTTCCTAGACCCCTAGTAACTACTCTGCAACAACACACGACACACAGAATCATGCACACAAAAATTGGCGTGCACACACACAGCCTCCTGCACATATAAATAGGCATACAAACATATACACAGACATGTACACACATGCTTCCTACACAGACAAAAGCATACATACATACACATGTACATTCACACACTTACACATATGTACATTTATGTACAACATTCACACAAATTCTGATGTATGCTTATAAACAAACATACACATGTACTCACCATATATTCATATCACCTAAACATACCTATATGTCACCCAAAATCATTCAGTACACACATATATGCATGCATATATACATACATACATACATACATACATACAAATACACAAGCACACAACACACACACACACATTATATATATATATATATATATGCAAACTCCCCCAAATGCCTTTATAAGCACTCTGTCTCTCCACTCATGTTTGTTCCCCTCTGAAGTGCCATCTCTCTCTAGTGGCTGTTCTGTCTGCTTTCTTACCTTTGTTAAGTACTCAGAAGCAGCCACAGAAGAGAAGACCCTTGAAACTTTTTCAAGATGGCTTAGAATATTCTTCCCAAACCTCTCCAAGTCTGTGGAGGCTGTCTTTGCAACTGGAGCAGATATAGTGCAGCTCCTATTCTAAACCATGGCTAAGTTACTATGCTATCATGCACAGGCATGTCACTGATTCTGCTGTCCCTATTTGGGGTCTGGAGAAAGGAAGAGTAGACTGCACACATTAGAGGCTAGAATGGTCATGATAACTATGTATATGGCCCAGGTCTAATTCCTTAGCCTGTCTGAGCCATAATTACTGCATCCATCAAATGGAGAACCCAATAACAATGGTAATGCTTGGAGTAGGTGTGGAGTTGAGTTCATTCATGAATGATGATGGAGCCCTGGTTAGAAAATGATGAACACTTTCTTTGAAGCTACCAAGGAATTAACAGCGGTCCCCTTTACTATACTGCCTCCATCCTGCAGGACATTTCAGAACCAGAATACCAGTCACACAGGACACATTTGGTCTCTGGCCCCATCATGTACCCTTTGTCATAAAGAATCCTGATGGGAGGGGACCCATGCTGGCAACAAAGCCTAAGTCCCCTAGTTGGGCAATTGACAGGAGTTTCCTTTCCAAGGAGCTTTCTGAGAGCTGGTGGAGCAGTGCCTCTCATCCACATCTGCACCACTGTGCCGCTGCACCACTGAACTATATAATTGCATATTTGTTCCTGTTGGGGCTTGAAATATTAGGGCCCAGTGTATAATTCCAGGGCTCCTTCACTGAAGGTCCTACCATGTAACTACAAAATAAAAAGACAAATTATGTGACCAGGACTGCAGTCCACACTACCCTGGCTAATTAATGAGAAATTTTATTAGAAGCAGGCAGAAATCAGTGAACCTCTAGTGTCCAAGATATCTTATGTGATTCTTAAAGGGACAGGGAAGCCTTGAAATGAATTCTGCAAGAGTTCTCTTTCGGATGTCAGTTCATCCACCCTGCTGCATGCATTTTTGATAATTTTTATGATCTATGATTGTAACGGGAGGCACAACCAACTCTAGCAAGACAGAAGCTTAGACCTGAGGCCAGGGAAATGATAGAGAGTGAGGTAGAGTGCCTTCAGTGGCCAGGGACCTCTGAATGTACATCTAAGTAAGGACAATCAGAGCGTGTGGAAGAGGCAGCACACATGCAGGTAGGATGCAGTTAATAATTTCTCACCAGTCACTTAAGAGAAAGTGCAGAGGAAGAGCTCAGCATTTAATGCAGAAGTCGGTAGGTTAAGGATGCGACAAGCAACCAAGGGCACTGAACTTTAGACAAACATTGTGCCAGCCAAGGAGCATCCTCTTGAGTCCCTAGAGAATCCTGTACATAGCTTTTTTGAGTTGTGAAATGGAAACAGGAAGACAAAATTTGGCTGTGTCTTATCAAGAGTGTGTTCCAGTTCAGATATGGTGCACATACCTGCGAGCACCCACACTGGAGAGGCTCGGTCAGGAAGATCATGAGTTCAGGATCAGTTTTGTAGTGTGAATTGTTAATCCACACTGAGCTCCCAGCAGGTGATCACCCTCTAGCTATCCTCCAGAATCTCTGGATTCGCCAATGAAACACAACACACACACACACATGCTGGAGAGATGGCTCAGCAGTTAAGAGCGCTGACTGCTCTTCGTAAAGGTCCTGAGTTCAACTCCAGCAACCACATGGTGGCTCACAACCACTGTAATGGGATCTGATGACCTCTTCTGGTGTGTCTGAAGACAGCTACAATGTACTCATATAAATAAAACAAAATCTTAAAAAAAAAAAAAGTCTAAGATTAAAAAAAAAGGACACACACACATGTTCAGCATAAACACATGCACCCCACATGTCAACTTAATTTTGATATGCCTTGGCTAGCTCAATGGTGGGGCGCTTCCTGAATCTCCCCAAGGCTAGCATATACTCCTTTCTGGTATTCCTGAGTTAATACTTTCAACACTTTCATATTTTATTTTTGCTGCCCTGCTTCCTTCTGGGCAGCCTTCCCATGGGGCCTCTTTCCCTTTCCACCTACATTCAAGCTGTCTCACTCTCCTCTCCTGCACACGCATGGTGAGCCTACACCCCTCTCCTAGGGGAATTTCTTCTTCCTCTCCCTGTGTTTCTTTCCTGGGAATCTTTAAAGTCTTGCTTCTTCCACCCTGCCCAGCCATTGGCCATCGACTCTTTATTGATTAATCAAAAACCTGGACATACAGATTCCCATATGATTTTGGGAGATGAATTAAGACAAAATATTAGAACCAATCCCCATCACAGTCTGAACTACATGGCAGGAAACCATCTGTGAAAAATAATTCTTCAGAGTATTTCTGGGTGGCAAGATCAGGTGTTAGAAAAGGAAACTCTAGCTAGGTGTAGGTTTAAGGTCCCTTAAGGAAAAACACCACAGCACTGAGATCTCTTTGTTCATTTACTTCTTACCCAGGTATTGGTGCTACGGACCCAGCTGCCATCGCTCAACAGTATCACCTGTTGCTCCCTAGCACAGTGATTACAACACTGAGAGTAAACCCAGGACCTTCTGCATACCAGACAGGCACTACCACTGAGTACCCTCAGTTCCTTATGAATTTCACCTGAGTCCCTGTTTTCTAAGAGGAGACCATATGCACAGAGGTGATGCTGGCTTCCAAAGGTCACAGAGAAAGGAGTGGTGGTGTCATCCAAAGCAACTTCAAGCAATCTGAGTCTGAATCCAGAGAAGAGCATTTGTGATGCTCCAGTGGGGAATGGGAGATAGAAAGCATGGGCCATGTGCTGACAGCAGTCTGTACACATGAGCAGTCTGCTTTGGACAGAAAGAAGTAAAACCTCTCCCTTTTCCTTCCTTTATTCCTTCTCTCCCACACCACCTATTCCTCTCTCCTTGCTTTTTCCTTTCTTCATTTTTTTCATGTCCATTTCTCCATTTCCTTCTACCTTATCCTCCCCACTCTCCATTCTCTCCCATCTCTTTTCTTTCTCCCTCACTGTCTCTTTCTTCCTCTTGTTGTGTCTTTTGCTGTCTCACACTGCCCTGTCTCAGTATCTGTTTTTCTCCTCCATCTCTTTCTTGATGCCTCTCTATGCATCACCACCTCTCTTTTTCTTATCTCCCTTTCCATCTCTCTCTCGGAGTCTCTTGATCTCTCCTCCTTCTCTCCACCATTGCTAGTAACAAGAAGAAAGGAGGGAGGAGGAGAAAAAGCAATGGCAAAAGGGCAAACTGTATTGAACTGAAATTTTTCCTTGTCTTATTTAGGAACTGCCGATGTTCCTTCTGCATTTCCCATTATACAGAGCTGTGTGCTGGTTAGCTCAGCTAAGGAAGTCCTCATAGGTACTGTCTGCACAAAGGAAAACCTGTAGGGAAATGAAAGAGGTGCTTGAGTTTAAATCTTGCTGCCATGTCTGCCTTGGTTGAAAAGATATTGAACAAGACAATTTTGTTCTGAAGACATGAATTTAGTGCCAGGTAAATGAGGTATCAAGAGACACTGGGTTGTATGGCATAAAGTCTTTGCTTCCTGATCTCTCCAAAGAATCTCCTTGGTCTCAGCTTCCCTTGGGTTATTGGCCTAGCACACCCACACTGGGAGTGGAAGTGCCACACACAGAGAATGGAGACTCCAGGGTAGCTGTTTTTATAGCAAGGCTATGTCCCACTGAGATGGGGGTGTAAAGGGGTACGGTGCCTCTGTAACAATTACATACTTTGTCTTCTGTGTCTGTTTTAGGGAATTGCTTGCAATTCCAGTTACCTGTGTATTCTGTCATCTAGTGAAGCACATGTTTAGTGCAACTTCATGGTCTCTCTAGCTTTCCTGTTTAGTGGTGTCAAGCCAATGGTGCTTGTTCTTTGATTTGGTGATGGTTTCTAGGATCTCAGGAGAATGAAGTGACATGTTGTCAGCAACTACATCTTCCAAGGATTTCTGTCCTACCAAGGCATCTGTTCCTGTGGACTAAAGAACTGAGGCCATTTTTTTTCAGCCTGTTTGCACAAGTCCAGCAAAGATCCCCTTGGAATCACCAAGAGTCCTTTGAAGTATAAGCCATGAGCAGAACAAAATCTGGAAGCCATCTTCAATACCACAGTCAGAAAGATGGATGAAGGGATATAAGCGTTCCCAAACTAAAGCCCCCAGCAAGAGCACCTGGAGTACACTGCAGGATGGTGTGGGCTGGGGATGCATCCAGGGGCTGTCTCAGGGTCTCTAATCCCTTTTCCCTTATCACTGCCTAAGGTTCTTAGAAGACTTGGTCAGTGTTCCTGACTATAGCTGTCAATTGCCCATACCCAACTCCGAACTTATGAGGTGAACACTCTGTTCATTGGTGCTAGAGCTACCACCTGCATTTGTCTAATGAAAGTTCTCATTCTTGTCATGGATTATGGGCAGAGGCCAAGTTCACTGTGATTGTTCCCTTACCATTTGGTCTACTGAAACCAAATCCATTTTCAGCCATTACCTCTATAAAACAGTTGAAAGAGGTCTCTATCAAGGCCCAGACAGATACCTAAATATGGCCTTTTATTGCCTGAATATAAGATATCCTTCACAGGTTCATGTGTTTGAATGCTTGGTAACCAGTCTGGGGTACCATTTTGAGAGGTTGTGGAAACTTGAGTAGATGGGACCTTACTGGAAGGAGTGGTTCCCTGGAGGTGGGCCTTATGGGCTATAGACAAGCCAAGGCTCCAACCAGTGTCTCTGCTTCCTTCTATATCATGTTGAGAATAAGCATCCCCAGGTCCCCATGGCTACAGAAGTGAACCACCCTGCTATCATGGCTCAGTGGGCTATGTCCATTAAAATGTTGAACCAAGAAATCCTCCCTCTCTTGTCACTTCTCAGCAGTTTTTGGCGACAATCATGAGTAAAGTGACTAGGAGATTCCTTCTGAAAATGGAAAGAAAACACCGCCACCTCAAGATGCTTCTGGACCACTTAAACATGGTGTATGACAAAAGGCCTCCAATACAGAGAGCCTCGTGTATGGAAATTTTCATAGCAAAAGCCCAGAGAGGGCAACATGCATGTTGACTCTTAGGTAAACTGTGTATAAATGGAGACTTCATGTCTGAACATACAGGTCTGCATGAGAATGCCAACGAAAATCCAGATTCCAGTCCTCTCTGTATTGCTCTCAAGGAATTAGTTCCCTTGGCACAATTTCCAGCTTACAAAGTTAATGCTTCTTTAATGTTTCACCCCAAGTACCCCTTGGTTTCTCAGGAATTGGCTTTCAATCTAGTGAGACTCAACTGAGAAAACAGACCCATTCCTCATGCCTCAGCACCTCCTGTGACCTTGTATGTAGAACAGAGTTTCGAATATTTCCTTCGCAGAGCTAAGATGACACAAATGCGCTCTGGTATTTATAAACCATAGAAAGATTCATAATGAGCAGATGTCTGGACCTTACATCTGGATCACACAGATCTTTCACAGAAGCACAAGATTTCTCAATAAAATCTCATGGATATTAAACTCAGTAACCAGTGCCCAAGAAGGAGCATCAATTCTTGTGTAGCTTAGAGTCTGAAAGCTTTCTGGGTCAGAGAGTTGGCATTTCTTAGAGCCAGGAACTTCCTACAATGAGCCAAAAGTCCTCTATTCTAAGAATGGTCCAAGAAAATCCTTCTCCTCAGAGAGTTTGTCTTCTAAGAGGAGAAACAAAATAAATCATCTAGGAGGTGGTAGGGAGGAGGCATAAGGAATACCACAAGAAATAGTGTCACATGAGTTTGCTAGAAATAAAAAATAACATGGTTTTTATTACCTGGGCCTGGAGATCTATAGCATTCATTTTTCTTCAAAGTCAGTCCTACCCTTAATATATCTCTGTTTGCATCACCTAAGGGTTTGGCTTCTTCCCAGAAGCAGGTGGCATCCTCCACAGTAAAGACTTGTACAAGTTACTAAACAAAAATCCAATTAAGCTACTGGATAAGCAATATAATTGTTCTGAGCAAAGCATGTCCACTCTCAGAAATGCTAATTTTTAAAGTGGTGTTAGTCTTAGGCTTCCATGTGCAGGGTTGGCACACCAAAGCTTTTATGAGTAATGTGTACTATCTTTCCTTGTGCCTTAAAGGTCACTGGTTGTCGCCATTACAGTTAAAAAAGTGTTTGGATATTATAACAACATACAGACATGGCAGGGTTTGAGGCATTGGTGGTAAAGACAACACATCTCCTCACGGACAGCGCTGACTGCTCATACCTCAGCTGTCTCTACAGACAGTGCAGACACGTGTGCAATAAGCAGTTGCAAAATATTTTGAAGGTCAGTTCAATAGGTGCCCAAGAGTTCTCATACCAGAGACCTTTGGAAAATGGTATGTGTACTGGAAACATAAACATGTTGTACTGAGGCTCCTTATCCTTATTGTTTCAACCACGTCTCATGCCCTTGAATGCTCATCTGGACCAGTGCTCTTGCTTGGAACCAGGGAGAGCAATGGGCATTATTAATGCCATGTGTTAGCTAACTTCCACTGCTGTGATACATTAATCATTTGCTTTTTGTCTCAAGGCTCCACGGGCTTCAGTCGTTTATGTCAGAGGGGTTAAGCCTGAGTAAGCAGCTCATATCATGGCAGCCAGGAAGGAAGGAAGGAGCAAGAAAGGTGGAGTAGAAACACACACTACACACACACAAAGAGAGATAGAGAGAGATAGAGAGAGACAGAGAGATAGAGAGACAGAACAGAAGAGAGAGAGAGAGAGGAGGAAGGGAGGGAGGAAGGGAAGGAAGGAGGAAGGAAGGAAGGAAGGAAGGAAGGAAGGAAGGAAGGAAGGAAGGAAGGAAGGAAGAAACTATGCTTGCAAGGCTTTCTCCAATACTCTTTCTATTCTATCTTGCCCCTGGTCTGTGGGCTACTATCTTTCACACCCACTCCTCTCTGAAGATATCCATTCACACATGTACACTCAAGGCTATGCTTTACTGCTCTCTGAGGTACATCACAATCCAATCCAGTTAACAATCAAGAGTCAGCCTTGCATGCTTTTCTACAGAGGGAGAGAGTAGGAGACAGGCAGTAACCAATGAGGCATTCCACCCCAGATTCGAGGAGAGTGAAAGCACACCGAGATTCTGATTTATGTATGACTATCATCACCATTTCCCAGTTGCCAGAGGGTCAAGGAGCCAGCAAGTAACATCATTTCCCCCAAAGACCAAAATCATTGCCTGTCATGCTCCCAGATGTCACCATTCTCTGAAAGAGAGAATACAGGTGACTCTTTGGTTACTTCACTGACATCACCTGCCCACAGCCAGCCCTAACAGGACAATCTGTAACAAGCTCTGGAAAAGACCTCTCCAGGATCCCCAGGAGCTCCTTACCATTTCTGACTTCACACATGAAGTGATTTAAATGCTAACTGGGCTCTGCTCAGATTTTGATTTCAGTGCCCAAAGTTACCTTGGCATTATTCTAACAAGACTCTGTGCTGTTTTTGCTCTCCATCAATTGAGAAAGGAGATGAGCATATGGATGCCTGTCCTCTCCGATGATTTTCAAGATGATAGAAAACACTGTAGAGTGGTCACTCTCCTCCAAAAATTCCCCCAGGCGCCTCACTTCCCAGATGAGTTGTTACTCTTTCTACCTTTAAGAAATGATGACCTGAGCTTAGACTGAAAGTGTTAGTCCATTCCTTGTAACCAAGTCTCAGCTTTGCAATGACAATCAAAGGAGGGGAGCTTCTCCACTCTCTGGTTCCATCAAGGAGTGGGACATCCAACGAAATTCCCTAAAAAGACAAGGGCAGGACTTGAGCTCCTACAAGAACAGTGACTGAAAATATGTTGCTTTCTATCTTTAGTCTGTACATAAATGGCAGAAAGCACTCCATGACTAGTTTGCAGCTCACCTCCTCAGAGAATGAGTAATTGAAGAAAATGACGTAGGGATAAGATGGTGGTACACCCTGTGAGAGTGTCGAAGCACTGTGAAAAAGGGAATAGACTCTGGATTTTCAGGTTTAAAAGTGTCAAGTGATGGGGAAAGCATCAGGGGTAGAAACGAACCAAGGGGGACTGAGAAGTAAGTCCCTGAAGTCACCAAGAAAGACAGAATTGTCTTGTGGGGGCTATTTAAATACTTGGGGGTGCTGAAAAACATGCTTAGAGGTTCTCAGGGCCAAAAAGTAACCAGAATGCAATCACAGAAAAGAATCTTAGCTTATTAGGGGCTCACCTCCATGAGACACCTTTCATACCTATCACCCCAGTTCTCACACATTAGGGGACTTCTTCCTCCAGACTCAGCACAGAAATTTATGATTATCAGACGCCATGTCTACTCCTCCACTAGATCATCAAGGCAGAGGTATTTTTTAATGCCTCTAATGCTCAACGAGATGGTGTTAATAAACCCTCTTTGACTTGATGAGATGGATGGAAGGGGTACCTGAAGACAAACAGCCTCCTGGGATTGGTCTGATTCTCCACTGAGTGCCAGCCCCAAGGACAGCACTGCAGTGAGAGTTTTGATTTCTTTAAAAATCCAGTTATGTTATGAGACTATGTTTTTGTTTTAATCCCAAGAGTGGAATAGACGGCTGCTTCTGATTGTCCACAGCCATTAACTATGATTGTCTCATCCTCAAGGAAGGGCATGATATTTTCCAGATGCAGATAGTTTAATTCTGAGGACTTTGAAGAGGGTAAAAATGGTTAGAGCCCTAGAAGGGACAGAGGTGTGAAGAAGAAGAAGAAGAAGAAGAGAAGAAGAAAGAAGAAGAAGAAGGAAGAAGAAGAGAGAAGAGAAGAAGAAGAAGAAGAAGAAGAGGAAAAGCGGGGGAAGGAGCAGGAGGATAGTGTTCTCCCCTGCTTCTCCTGTTTGCTGTTGTTATGGTTTGTCAAGTGATTGTGGGAAAAGTGAGCACAGATAGTAGAAGTTGTTGAAGATATCTTGAGGATGAAGATTAGACTGGCCCCAAGAAACAGGAGGTCCCTAACCAACAGGAAGTACTCTTAAAAGGTCTATGCCCCTTTCCCCTCTAACCTTCTTTCTCTCCTACCTAATATTAGGGCATTGGAAGAAATTAGTGTGGAATAAGGGTTGGAAGGGAGGTAAAAGTATAAGAATTCAATAAAATAATAATAAAAAAATACTCCAACACATCACTGGTTTTCCATTGTTCCTTTCTAATGTGTTTACCTTATTTTTAACTTTGATATTGTCTTCATGTCCATGAACCATTCTCTTTCCTCTTGCTTGCCAAGAGGGCGCTGTTAGAAGTCACCGTTTAAGCTAATCTTACCTACATACATTGGGAAAGTGTGTTCCTAAGTTTTAGCTTCCATTCATTAGTAATGAGACTGTTGGACTTGAAAACATTTTGGTCTGTTTTGGGACCCAATTTCAGCACTTTAATCTCTTATTCCTACTCCTCTGGCTTTGCTAATCCTGCTTTTTAAATACCTTTCTTCAATTGATCTCCTGGAGTTTGCTGGTCTACACCAGCTGTTGTGTCAAATCTCGACTAGAGAAAAATGCATAGAAAACCGGATTCATTAATCAACTATCAAGTCAATGGAATTCAGTTGGTGTTATGACACAATAACACATACAAACACTAGTTATGGACAGGAAGGTAACTAGAAAGGCCTCTCCAGTCATCCTAAGATGCACCTGGAAGATTACATAGGAGAGTCCTAGTACTGGGGAATGGCAGAGAGAGTCCAAGCAGAATCGACAGCTGGCACAGCAGGCATGACAGAACAGGTATTATTTAAGGAAGATACATAAGGCAGCGGGTGTGGGTTGAGTGCACGACAAGAGGTGACATTTAAAAGACAGTCACAGGTCTGATCGTGAAGGTCCTTGAACATCATTTTAAAGAGCCTGATTATTAACTTAAAGGAGTGAGAATCTTTAAAGAATTTAAACAGGGGAGTAACACACATATACTTGCTTTCCAAGAAAGTCTTCTTTAACAGCAGGGATAAGAATCTGGGGGAGGATAGGTGAGAGGCAACAGGAGCTGTGAGAATGATTTGCAGAACCTAGGAATGGTGATAAAAGCCTAAACAGAGGTAGGGGAAAGCAGAAACAGGGATCTAGCTGTAGGTACTCGAGAGGAATAATTAATAGGTCACGGTGAGAACCAGGCTTGAGGTGAAGGAGGAGAAATGAGGACTCTACCTACATTCCTAAAACAAACTCTAACTGGGACAAAGGATCCTTACTAAACTGTGAGAAAGCTAGAGGAGCAAATTCAGACTCCATCCGGTTAAATCAGTAGTCCTTCTTGCCTAAGGTACTTTCTGCCACTTCCTACTTTCTGTCACTTAAGGCCACACCTTTTATTGTTATCCTCCTTCTGTTAATGTTTAAATGTGGTTAGGATTCCGTTTAAATATTCACTTATTGAAGAGCTCTACCATTTTATTGAAGCCCCAGATCCTCCATTTCTGGGAAATCTTCCAGTGCCCAGCCCAGTACTCAAAGTAGAAAAAGTTATATTGTCAATAACAGGAAGAGGACCATCCTCAGAAGCACAAGAGATAAACTGGGTGGGAGAAACCAAACATTCACTTTTCTCCTGCACTTCAGGAGCATGGATCCTCAGCATGGAGAGAAGAATCGAGCTTCTCATTTATTTCATGTTCATACTTTTATGCCTCTGTTTTGAAATTTGATGCTTAAAGATTCACAGATTGTGGTAGGCAATCAGTCCAAATGAATGTGTGGTGGGCAGCAGAGGAACGGGAATGTGCTCTCAGGGTTAGGAGTTTTTCTTCTTGTGAAATTTTTTATGCCACGCAGAAAGATTTAATAACACAGAGAAAATGCCAAATATGAATGAAATAATAAACTCTCTTTCTTCATGGTGGGAATATAGATGCTTGAATCTAAGTATGTTGATAAGATCCAGTTTCCATAGCCATGGAGTTGACTTCAAGGGTAGAGTATGCCAGCACCATTTACCTCTGTGGCCTTGTAGGGACAGAGGGAGAGGAAATGGGAACAAGGGAAGGAGAAGAAGAAAAATCCAGAGGGTAAGAACAGGGTATGAGACCTGCCCTTTGACATAGTTTGTGATGGCCTCCCAAAGAGGAAGAAATGAGCATGAATAAACATTTACCCAATAATAGCACATGCTCATCTACTTGTTTTAGTTCATTCTCCCAACAATACTGAGACAGGTTTACTGTGCTGCTGTTGCTGCTGCTGCTGCTGCTTGGTGATGATGATGGTGATAGTGGTGGTGGCAGTAATGGTGATGATGGATACAATGATCTAAGATACAGTATTCTTTTTCTCTTACTGTGTCTCCTAGAAGTTTTACTGTTCTGATTCCCAGTGCTTTACTCTATCCCCTGTAATCCTCTTGTCTAATAAGTTTAATGTAGGTACCAACTCAAGCTGTGTGAAGTCCATGATGCTACTGACTTTTACATGGAGGGCCATGTGTCCTGTAGCATCACAGTGCAGACAGAAGAGGGCCACCTGGATACTTCATTCAGAAACCAAGCAAACTCAGGCCATCCTCAGATGAGAGTTTGCCATAAGCCACTTCCAAAGGTTTCTTGGTCCACACAGGGCCCTAGGAAAGGACAGCAAGCCAATTGTGGTAGAGAACAGGTTGTCAGGTACTCCTGGGAGCCTCATGTTGGTCCCTACTAGGTACAGTTGGCAAATGTGGGGTCAAAATCTTGGAGGTTGCTCAGAGTACACAGACCACAAACCTTTAAATTATAAGGTCACCATCATACTCTTCCTTCCATTTTCCTCCTGAGAAGTGCGGAAGACAGGCATGATTCCTACACCTCAACACATAGCTATAACACTGTCTGCACCCCGAAACCCTTCTCTCTACTACAAAACACTCATCTTCCTTCTTTCTTTTCTTTTTTTTTATTAAGTTTATTTATTTATTTACTTTTTTGCTGTTGTTGTTTTTCGAGACAGGTTTCTCTGTAGAGCCCTGGCTGTCCTGGAACTCACTCGATAGACCAGGCTGACCTCGTACTCAGAAATCCGCCTGCCTCTGCCTCCCAAGTGCTGGGATTAAAGGTGTGCACCACCACTGCCCAGCTATCTTCCTTCTTTCTTATTCAGTATATTTTTCTGGTTTATAATGATGGTGATGAGGACTGAGCAAAGGCATCAAAACATTAAGAGGAGAATTTGGGAACTCCTACACAATATACCAAAATGGCTTCTTAAGCATGGCTCTAATAACCATTAGTGGAAATGTGCGTATCTCCAGCCTTCACATGTTCCCAGTCACACTGCCTGTTGTCAGGACCATGAGCCTGAAATGAAGACATAGCAGGACTAAAATACTATTCCTTTGCCATACGTTTGGAATTATCTGCCCCTTGTTGACCATGACAATGAATCTGACACCCAGACTACCTTCCAAACTAGGTACAGATAACCAGAAACGATCACCACACTGCTGAACTGTGAGTGAGCTTGATCAGGTCAAGACTACCTCTCCAAAACTATGTTCTGGCTGCCTTCACTGCACTGCAGACCCCAGCTCAATTTTTCAAGAATTCCATTCCTATACTCCTGATGGCCTTGGAGGCTCAGAGCCCACTTTGCCTGAATCTGCTTTTGCTTTTTCTTCAAAGAAAGGGAGAATTTAACTTCTAGATATAGTGAAGAATATACAGCAGAACAATAGAATGGGGTAGGGTAATAGGAGATACCTAAAACATGCTTTAATTTTCAAAAATCTGCTAAAAAATTTTTTTCTTTGTTCTGGTAACATATACAAAATAAACAATTTACTAATCTGTACTTAAATGTAAACAGTTTAGCAATGTTAAGAACAAAAGTCTCTCTTTACTGATGGAGGAGTTCCAACCTAAATCCAACCGGGGAATGCCTAAGACCATCACTAATATGAAACCAAACAAATGCACACTTATGAGATTGACAAAATCTATTTATAAAATAGGATAGTTATTATAATAAAATATAATAAAAGTTTTGTAAGAGTATCCCTTTGTAAAATATCTCTCATGCTCAAAATCTCTTACTGTAATTTCTTCTTTCTTCCAGAAAGATTTGGAAAATTCAAATCACTGTTGTTTCTTCTCTTGCTCCTTGGGATTATGAAGTAAAATAAACTATGTAAGTGCTACAATACTATGTCAGTTAATGTGATAATTGGGTGGTTACTAACAGGCTAGCAGAGGAGGTAGCATCACACAGTAGATATTCTGAACAAGTACTAGGACATAATTCTATTATGGTAATAAAAATAATGTAATTTTAAAAATTTATACATTTTTATTCAGGATTTTCAACGTTTTTGGCTGTGATTGACAATGAATAGCAAAGGAAATGTGCATGAACAGGGAGGGCTATTCTATTTTCACATTACTTTCTTACTATCATTATTTTATATTAATAATTTTCTCATCCACCCACACTCTCTCTACCCATTAAACCATAACTCCCTAACCCCTTTCTCTCATGCCCTGGTAACCAACACCCTATATTTTATTTTTATGAATCTGACTGATTTGGATGCCACATATATGGAATCATAAAATATTCTTTTTTTGCCTTACTTTACTTAGTAAGAATCAGGTCATTTTCTTAGTGAGGAAATGTTCTCAATATTTCTAGCTTATTTTACTTAGCATAATGCTTTCAAGGTCCATCCGTGTTGTAGCATATATCTGAATTTCATGTATTTCTAAGTCTGAATAATATCCTACAATATACATGTGCCACATTTTATTACCCATTTTCTTGTTAATGGGAATTCAGGTTGCTTCTGTCTTTGGGCTATCATGAATAATTCTGCTATGAACAATTGTTGTGTAAGTACTTGTGTGAGTTCTTGTTATTAATTATCTTCACAGTATACTTCAAGAAGGATGCCTGGACTATGAAATAGTTGTATGTCTAAGTTTTTGAGGAATCACTATAATATCATCCTCAGTGGCTAAATTATTTTTTTTCACACCAGCAATGCACAAAGTTTCTGCTTCTTCATATCTTCATCAACATTTGTTACTGAAAATTTCTACCTATTTTAAAAATAACAGATATTATAAATACATCCAACCACTCATGATGGTTATATTTTCCAAGCTAGCTTCATTTTAGAAATGAAGATAATAGAAAAGTCAATGACTTTCTAAAAATGCAGGATTACTGGATCAAGGAGCTTCTTTTGACCTGACTAACAGATCTCTCTCTACCTCTATCTCTATCTATCTATCTATCTATCTATCTATCTATCTATATCACTCTATTTTGGAGTTTTAGTTAATTCCAGATGTAATAAACCAAGAATTATACTTCTTTCTACTTGAGCTTGAGCTTGGAATTTAGAAGGTTTAAAAAAATATTTGGATAGATATTTATCATATATATATATTTTATATTATTAATTATATAATTATTAGTTATATAGTTAATAATTATATCATATAATTATATTATATGATATATTATATATATATATATCACATGAAATGAATTTATGTGACTATATAAATTAATTTAGTATGAATATAACCTAATTATACTATCAATTCACTTTAAGCAAATCTTTCTTTTGAGCAAAGCCATTAGCCAGTGGAATACAAGTTCTTTTCTTAGCCAAAGGATGATCTAAATATGATAAACAGCAAGAAAGACCTGGTAAATGCATGAGCCTTATGGGAATTCCTCCCCAAAAAACTGCTCCACTATCTACACACACACACACACACACACACACACACACATATACACATGCACACATATACACACATACACATACACACATACAAACATACACACACACATAAAATGTGAGGCCCAAAGATTATGTGACCTCCATAGTAGACTCATAAGAGTTGCAAGATGGTAAAAGCATGGCATGTTATAAATAGCTGTTTGAAAATAGCACCCATCTTTGCAATGCCCCTCTGACAGACAAGTATCATCACCTCTCATTCAGAGGCAAGAACCTGCCACTCAGAGATGAGGCCCAGTATGTGGTGGCAAAGGAGCCAGGATCTGAGTTCTGGTACTGCTGATGCTGAAACCCAGGCTCTCCTTATTCAGCTATTCCCAACTGGGGCACCAGGAACCTGGAGGCACCCAGCTGTGGCCAGGAAGCTAGTAGTAGGTAAGCAGAGCATGCTTTCTTCCTGCAACTGCTTTCCTTCAGAGTTCGGAGAACAACAACCAAAATCAAAATCGTATTCCTATATTAAAAATATATATTATGAAGGAGAATGCAAAATTCACACAAGAATATTTCAGCATAAAATACAGAGCTTCAAAGAAATTTCATACTGACAGCTAGCTGCCTTAGGCAACACTCTCAGCCCTCCAGAGGTATGTGCCTGTCCCTTTGCTGTTAGAGCAACTTCTGTGGAAAGCTGGAATCTATATTGCCCTATACTGAAGCTTGAGAGCTTGGCCATTGGAGACCCACCAGCTCTGGTTTTGAATTCTCTTTCTTGTTTGTCAGTCATGAGGACTTGAGATGTTTTCCTTTCTCTTCTTCTTTTAACTTTAGGCAAATTATTTAACATCCCCTGACCCTGTTTTCCTCACTTATAAAATAAAAATAAGTTATAAAGAGGATTAAATCATATATATATATATATATATATATATATATATATATATATATATATTTTATGACATGCAGTAAATGATACTCCAGTATATATAATAAGGATTCATTTTCTTATTTCCACAGTGAATTTGTCTACTTATTTATAAAATTGCAAGAGTAATATAGACACTTTGATATTTTCATGAGTTGAATAAGAGATGTTGCCTACCAAGGACACAACACAGTGCCTGGAAAGTCATATAAAATGACAAATACTACAAATAGGGTTGCCCCATTCTTAGTACACCACCATTGTTGTTCTGACACTATGCTGAAATTCCTACAAAGTTCAAGATGCAACTCTGATCCATTGGTATGAACTTCATGGGTTAGACCTCCCCATGCATTTTACACCTTTCCCAAGAAGGTACATACAGCATCTTGGGATCTTTGAAATATAGAATATAGCCAACTTGACATTTCTAAAACTGGCTAAAATATTTGTTTTCATTCTTTGCAGAGGAGAAATATCCAGCAAGGTACACACATAGTCAGTATCCTAACCAATGTTCCAGGTTTCTCAGACTCCATCTTCTTCCTGGGAGGGACATACATGATTTGACTCCTTATTACACATGAAACTTCTGTACTGCTGTTATAGACAGGCACATTTTTCTTTGTATCTATCTTACCCTTCGAAATCCATTTAGATCCTATTTCATATATGGGGTAGGATAGGATTTGTACCAATGACAAAAATTTGACTTAAACAAAACACAGTGCAGTGTCTAAACCATGAATTCCTTCTCTAAATGGTCAGTAAAATTAAGTCTTTGGTCCAAAGTGATACATCTAATTTTCACAAGATATCCTGCTTGTAAGTGGTCCCTAGATCAGAACAACCATCTACACTTCCTGCAGTGTGGACAGTGTTGGGAATTCTAACAGTGTTTCATAAATAAACATCCAGTATTAGATTTAATCAGCCTGCGTCTGAAGTCTGAGTTTTGATATACTCAATGTTGGGAAGAACCAAGTTAATAAAATAGGTCAGAGTCAAGTGCACTGATATCATAGGACTGGAATTCAAATCCTCAGAATAGCTCTCCAGATTCAGAAACCACATTTTTAGTGCATCTTGTCTTAGGGACAATCACAAGAAATAAGCTATAATTGATCATAATCTATAATCATCATCTATAGATAATTCCTACACAGCACAGTGATTATTTAAAGGCTTCTCTGCTCTCATTAAGTGTCTCCTAGAAGTCTTTCCTATAATGTCTGAGAATCTGTCTAGGACCACTGGTGTGCACGGGGCCAGTCTCAGGCTCACAGAGATTGCTGCTGGAAAGTCTCATGTCCTCACAGTATTTCCTCCATATCCCTACAGATATGGAGATACCTGTTCTGCCCAGTGTCCCACACCAGTTCTTTCCACAGCAGAACTCAGAATCTTCAAGTCATAGTGGTAGCACATGGCCTGAGGTAGTCAGATAAAGGGACACCCAAGTCTTCTAAGCATAGCCATTCACCACCCAGGCACAGCTATGGCTTCTGATGGTAACTACTCCATCCTTCCTTCCCTGGATATGAGGAGTGCTGCTTGCTCTCATGGTTCTCCATACTGTGGGTGTGAGGTCTTTTCTAGCCCTGAGCCCAGATACAATAACAGAAATGCATGCACACAAACCTCTGAGGATCTAAAAGAGCAAGGCATTTCCAGAATTGTATTAAAAGCCTGAATACAGAACAAGTATGCAAATGGCAGGTTCCCTGGATTGCCATTTTGCTCCCTGCACAAAGAGCAAATGAGCTGGTCTCCACTAGCACACTCAGCTGCTTTTCATTTTGTTTATCCCTTTACAGCCCAGAAAGCACATGCACATATACTACCATCATTGATCTTGCTAAGAATTTTGGACTGAGGTTGGTGTTTTTTAGCCTATGTATACCGATCAAAGAATAGAAAAGAGCATCAAATTAATGAGGCTTAAGCTTTAGGTGCAGAGTAGCAAGCAGGGAGCGACTTAATCGCGAAACTTGCTCAGAAATAATAGAAAGGAAGCATGGGATTTATTTCTTGGCTTAAAACACAAGGGGCACACTGTCATATGAACACATGGTATTTATATGTGTGCATGTGCAACTGTTGAGCGGTATTATGTTTTGAGTATGTGTGTTTTGTGCCTGTGTGCATTTGTGTCAATATGTGTATTTATGGGATACTCATGCATGTGTGCTGTTATATGTATGAGTCTACATATGTGTGTACTGGAATAGTACTGTGATTGGATACATGTGCCTGTATATGATTTAACATATGTGAGGAGGGTGTATGTGAGTGTGTATGTGTCTGTGTGTATGTGTGTGTGTGTATACCTGAAAACACAATGGACATTGAAGTCTAGCTGAAATGCTCTTTTAAAATTGCAAAGAATTCAAGGCTGAGAATGGTTTCATTGTCTCATATCATAACAAGGGCTACTGGGCACTGTGCCACCCATGCATTGGCCAGAGGACAAGCAATGTTGGCATAGTTTACCTACCTTCTGCTGAAGGTGCCAGGGCCCATTTCTTCACTGACCATATTCTCTGTTTCTGTCTGAGAAAGAGGCCAGATGGAGAAGGTCAGCAGAGGGGCAGCCATCCTCTGGGCTCTCCTCCAGTCTTTCAGCTCTCTGTGATCAGCACAGCAAGGTGCTGTGCTTACCTTTAGTAAGGTAAGGCTGTGTACTGGAAAAGAATGCTGAGAATGGTGGGTAAATTGGAGGGTGGAGCCTAGGCCTTTCTTAAGAGGAAAAAATGTTGGTTTCTAAGAATAATTGGAGAGGAAGAAGTAGATAAATAAAGAACATGGATTAGAAAGAAAAAGCTTTATCCTTCTAGGCTGTATTAGGTACTCGATGAAGGACAGAAGGATAGGAAGTGAGCTGGAACATTTGAGAAGCAATGTGCAGGATAAAAACTGAGGAAATCAGAGAAGAGATCAAGATATATGTTGAAAGAACAGAAAGAAAATTAGAGAAAGGACTAAGGCCGCCACACAGGGGCAAACAGTTTTAGAGGAGCATGGGAGAGATATAGAGGACCAGAACGTGAAGCAGAGGATGAGTGAACAAAGAAGACCACGGGATTCACATGGATGTTCCTACAGCTGTGGCATGGTGACTGTCACAATTCCACTCTTCCCACCTCCTCCCTGGGAGTCTCAAGTCTCCTAGTCATAGATGGAAATAAAGAATCTGATGTCCAGATAAAGACGTATCAGATCTTCCCATGGACAGGGCATATAGCATACAAGAATGTTGTAGTCACTGGTTTATAGCCTAGTTTAGCCACTATGTCAGGGTTCTATAATCATGCGACATATTTCCACACACTTAATAGGTTAAAATAGTCCATGTTCATTAACTCAGGGTTTATGAGGGTCAGAGGGATGATTTAGATTAGTGCCCTGCTCAGGGGTGTTATCTTCAAAATGAGGTCTAGATTTGGGGTCTTCTCCCAATTCCTGAAGTCTTGGCAGAATTTAGAAACTGGTTGTTAAATGGCTGACCTCAGCTCTTAGTGCCGGCTACCCATATCCTTGCCATGTGTCATTTCCCATAAATGACATCCTTCTTAGATGCTTCAGAGAACCTAAAAAGCATGGTCACAGAGTGACATCCACCACCTTTGCCATGTCAGGTTATAATCAAGTTAGAGGCTCTCCTGCTCTCAAAGAAAGGAGGATATATATGTATATGTATGTATGTGTGTATACACGCGCACCCTCGTGCGCGCGCGCGCACAGACACACACACAGACACACACAAAGGTGTGATTCCTCACTTGTCTGGCTAAGGTGTGTCCCTGAAAAGGAGAATCTCCTTGCTCTTCACTTTCCCTTTCCTTATATAATAGCAATTTAGAGCAGTTAAATAAATTATTACCTGGAAAGCACTTAGAATAATGCCTGGTTCACAGTATACATTATTCATCTTTACTAAATGATTTTTTGAATTAATGGCTAAATTAATTTACAATTATATATCACGCATCAGTACTTAGGAAGGTGGTTGACTGTCACAGGTTGACAGCCTAATGCCAAAGGCTGAGAGCCAGCACCCTGGTCTCCCTGTGCTGAGACCTTCCATATGTTGACTCCCTGGCAAGAGAGCAGAAGAGATGGAGGTTACACATCAGGTAGAGAGGAAGTACCTAGACTGCGGGGGAGAGGAAATTATAAAATCCCCTTGCTTTCTGCAGGTCTCACAGAGCAGGCCTTTCCTTTTTTTACTCTGCCTTACTTCTGTGGCTCTCAAGGGCCAGCCCCTTCTCCTTTGCTTACTTTTGCTTTCCCTAAAAGATGGGGTAGGAGCAATCCAGTGATTCCTCTCTCAACCCACTCTCAGTGATTGCCTAACAGCTCATCCCCCATCCATCTTCCTCTTTCAAAGGTAATTTATGCATAGCTTTCCTTATATTTGCAAAACATAAGCAACCCTTTAAACATAGAGACTGCTTTCTGTTTCTGAGGTGGGCTCTCTGGTTGCCATACTCATAGGCATATATTTGAGCAAGTTTGATTCAGTGTAGCTGACACAGAAACCACTTAGTTGTTTCTCCTACATCATCCTAAGTTAATGCTCCTGACATCCTGCAGGAGGCTTTTCAGCAATTTTTCTATTTCAGCTTTTTTCCCCTCTGCCTCCTGCCATCCTTCCCCCATCTCCCCCATCCCTTGCTATAAAATTTGCTTTCCGCTCAAAAGCTGACCAAACCTTTGCAATTTGTATCCATCGTATCTTAAGACCAAATTGAAAGGCAAGTGGAGCCTCTGACTGGCAATGGGGCAGCCCAACCTTGCAGGGATGGATTCTATTTGTGCCTGATGTGGAGGGATTTAACTGTTCTGGAAAGATAAGAGATGCTCTGTTTGCTGAGGTCCCTTCATCAGAGCACCTATGCCTGGGGTGCTGCCAGCCTGCCTGTGCAGCTTCCTGCCAGGATTGGGGTGGCCTCTGTGTCCTGTAGTATGCATCACAAAGCCAGTGATTTCTACAGCCTCAGGCTCCAGTCTCAGATGTGAGCCCTGGACGCAAGGGAAAAATGGCAGCCTATGCTAGAGAACTATATAGATTCTCCCCTCCTTCTCCTTCTCTTTTTCTTCCTCCTCTTCCTCCTCCTCATTCCCTCCTTCTCTTCCTCCTCAGTCTGTCCTTTGCTTTTCTCATTGGTTTCTCTCTGTATCTCTGTCTGTTTCTATATCTCTGACTCTTTTATTGTACCTCTCTCTTTCTGATTTTACCTTTTTTTTTTGGTCTCTTTCTTTCACTGGAACATGCACACACACACACACTCAAGCACACAAACACTCAAGCACACACAGGCTCACATACTCATACTCTCACACACATTCACATACACACACACACACACAAGCACACAAACACTCAAGCACACACAGGCTCACATACTTATACTCTCACACACATTCACACACATACACAAACACACAAACTTACACGCACAAGCACACACTCAAGAACTCATAGATTCACATACTCATGCTCACACACACACACACACACACACACACACACACACCTTAGACTCTTGATCTGGTGGCACTGATGTAACTTCTGTCTTCTTCCACTCCTTCTTCACCTTTGCTCCCACCTCCTGCCCTTTCTCATTTCCCTGGACAGCAAGCTGCCACCAGAGTACATTTTCAACTGGACTGTGTCAGAGAGATTTGCAAACTGAATGTCAAGAAGTCATTCACCCCTAAAACAACGAGAAAAATCAACTCAGCTTGACTCCCCACAGTCTAGTATAGCCATGCCCCTCCCCCACCAACTCTGAATACAGAGGAATCCAAGCCTTCTCAGCTCCACTGCACAGATGCTGCCTGGTCAAAACCTACTACTTTCCATCTAGAGCTAGGTGGCCAGCAGGGGGCAAGCTGGCCTCACAGCTGACAGGCCAGGAGTCTGTGACAGACAGCACAGGGACAGGGAGTAGCAGTGGCTACCCTTTTGTAGAGAAGCAGATACTTAAGGCTCAAACTTCTCCACAGCAGATATTCTATTTCCTGGGCATGTCTAAGGCTCATGACCATCCAGGAAAAACCCTGAGCTGCTGCGGGGCAGTAATGAAGCAGTCACCCTGTCTCACATTTCTGAAGCATGTTTGCTCTTCCTTCACCATGAACATCACAGGCATTACTGACAGTTCCACTTTGAAGATGAGGAAACTAAGTCTCAGGCTCACTAAGCTGGTGACAGTTACCTGGCAAAAAAACTTTGCTCTAGAACAGTCTGAGCACAGACACTTTGCAGACTCATGTCTTGCTGCTGCTTGTGGGTGACATTCCATAGCATCATCCTCTCTCCTGATTTGTCTTCAGCTGGCTGTCTTCATCTCTAGTCTAGGGTATGAATTCAAGGGAGACTGGGGCTGTGCACATTTTCACAGGGAGCAATGAGGTCTGTAAAAGGCTCAAGGCCTAAGTATTTAATGAAGGTTGGGAAACACTGTAATGAAGAGACTGAAGAGTGGTCTTGGCCATAGCTCAGCCATTACTCAATGGTGTAGCCACAGGCCAGTTGCCTGGCATTTCTGTCTTTACTGCCTTGACTAGAAGTGAAGAGATGATATATAGATGACAATGTACTAAACAGGCATATTCATTACTTCTCTTGCCTCTGTGACAAGATAACTAAATCAACTGAAGGAAAGAAGCATTTATTTTAGCTCACAGTTTCAGGATACAGTCTGTCATGGTGGCATACAGTCACCTTGTGACCCCCACAGGAAGCAGAGCAAGAAGGTTGCTGGTGCTCAGATCATTTTCTCCTCTACAAAGACTGAGGCTAGGACTCATAAAATGGTACCAACTACATTTAGGTGGGTCTTCTTCTCCTGCTTTACTCAATCAAGACACTCCCACAGAGACATGCTCAAGGGTTTTCTTCCAAGGTGATTCTCAATCCAGTCAATTGATAATGACAATCACCTGGAAAAGCATGAATGGTTGTAGGTAGGTGGGGGTGACCTAAAGATTCTGTGTAGATTGTATAAAGAAGCTCATGTGTATGTACAGTTCATGAGGGATGTATGAGCAGAGGAAGTCTAAGAAAAGTTATACAGATTGGCTTGTTAGTCACTTCCAGCTATAGTGATCTGAGATACAATGCCTTCTGTTCCCTGACATTGGAACTCAAGGGCCATGATAAGTATATAAAGACCTTGAACTCAGATCTAGGCATAGGCAAGTGATATTTAGGGCTAGATGTGGCCAGAACTGTGGCCTTAGACCCTCACTAGCCCTTCTGAACCTCCTTGCCTCTTATCTGTTGGCAAACATCTTGATGCAGATTTTTAGTGTTTAATATTCAAAGGAGACTCTGGGGAGATGAACCTACCTCCTCTTGGTTCTTTGTCTCACTGGAAGAGAATGTATCATTGTCACATCAACAGAATGCCTTCTCAACTACTCTCCAGTCTTGGCTAAGCCAAGGCTGCTGTCCAGTAGCTAGAACATAGCTTCAGAGTCATTTGTACAAGCTCTAGCATGTTAAAAATTGACCCAGGTTATTTCTAGGGTAAACCAAAGTGTCATACTTTATCCACAATGCATGATAAATTGGACAATCTTTTTTGAAACAGCCTAGTTGACTATTAAAGTCTGTTCTCAGATTATATTGTTTAAAAATAATGATAATCTCTGAGGCAATGAAAAAAAAATACTGAGAGGGTCCAACAGTGGAAAGAGTAGGCATGATAAAGAGAAGTCCCTGTTTTGAGTTGTGACAACCAAGATGTCAAGTGTTGGCTATGCCTAAAAGCCTACAATGTTTTGGGTTCTAGCTAGCAATACTACACCCTTCACCCTGGAATATATCTTTTGTCACTGTCAGAAGTCTACTGATTGACAGCCATATTCAAATAACGCACTAGAAACCTTCTTGCCTTTTCCTGTCTCCAGCTTTCTTAGACGACTTGATTGATGCCGCAACTTAGAACTTATCCACTTATAACGTGTCTTCTGAGCAGAGCAGTTGATAGGGATGTACCTAGGGACCAGACACTCTAATAGCCAGTCTAGAGTAAAAATCCAGACCCAGATGACTGGCTTTGTTTTATGCAGTTTTCATTAATGAAAATTAATTGGATAACATTTCATAATGGCTTGATTTTTCTCTCTTTGCAAATATTGCTGGAATGTGAAGTTTGTTCAATGTGTATTTGGATCACTTGGGATTTGAAATTTAAATTTTTAATAGAGCTCCAAATTGGAGAGTACCCCACCAGTTCAGGGAGTCTGTCTTGATTGTATTGTGAAGGTTCTATTGACTAATATTGAGCAAAAGAGATTGGAAGATCTGTAGACATAGCAAAACTCAGACAAGGAGGTAGGATTATGAAGGGTATGGTGACAAGAGGCAGCAGTGAAGAGACGCATTGACAGGACCAGTGGATTCTGACAAAGAATCAAAGTCAGGTACCTATGATGAAGTTTCAAAGCTGGAGTCTAGAAAGATGAAGATGCAAATGAATCCTCGCCATCAGTTCCGAAGATGGTTGAAGAAGGCTAGTTGGAGACCTGACTCTCAATCCATAGAGTACTGAGGAGGAAAATGATCCAGGAAATGTCTTCAGTCAAATTCTAAAGCATCTATAATCCAGTGGGGACTTAGAAAGCAGATATGAATTAGAGTAGAAGCCCAGATAAATGCTTGTGGTAAGATGCTGAATCAAGATGCTGTTGATCCTAAGGGTAGGCTTATCCTGAATATAAACTGGGTATTCAGTTGTAGGTGGCTTCCTGCAGAAACTTTGTAACCTTAGCTCCAAGGACATGAGAGAATGACAATGTATCAGAATGAAATCCAAAGAGTTTCTCATAAGTGCTTATTATTTCACATGGAGGTAGAATATAATGTCCTCCATTTGTGTGCCACCCTGACACTTCATTGCCTAATGTTAGAGTTTCAAGAAAGTTTAACAAAGGTCCCACCTCCAAGATGCTCAACAACATAAAATGTTACTAGAAGATAAAGATTTTCTCACTTTGAAGAAATATTCCTTTAGGCTTAGAAACCTAGAGGAGCTGTAGGTAAAGAGAGAAAGATTTCCTTCAGTCCCTTCCGGTATCAGTCAAGGCCTAGGAATCCACTGTAGGCAGCAGAGATACTGGACTGGCAATGGCACTCAAAGGCCATGCTCTGGCTTCTCAAAGAGGTCCCAGGTCCACACTAGGCTGTCTGGCCAACATGGTGATGACTTCCTAATGAAGGTGCTTACAAAGACAATTGAGCTCAGATTATAGGAGTGAACAATGACTAGGTGAGCAATCCTCATCCTCCTTAATCCTGGTACCTGGACCATGCCAGTGTGGCTTAGTCAAGATCCAACAGTTCTTCTCCTAACCCAGCAACCAAACTTCTCTGCAGATAGACATGGGCTCTAGAATTAGACTGGGATTCTGTGGGGCAGTGGACCATGAGAGGTAGCCTAGTCCTCAGTTGAGCTAAAGGCTTTGAAGTCCTTGAGTCCCTGAAGGGACAGTAGGAGCTTCACCTGCTCCAGCCTCTAGGCAGCCCCCCCCAATAGAGTTGTGGTCATCAGTCACATAAAGGCAGTAGCTTCAAGCCCTTCCACGTATAGATAAGGCATCCCTAACATCTTAGACCAAGACAATAGGAAAAGACTGTGACCTGTGGTCATGTAAGCTCAAGACAGAGATCTCCAACATAACAAGGTACCTAGAGGCTGGAGGGGATTGCCAATAAGATTCCCTTCCCAGACATTCCTCGCTGCAAAAGGTATTTAATCTCAGGCCCACCCTGAGATGTGGGGTATGGTTTTATGCATCCATTTTCCACCATGACAATAAAGTGTTTGGAACCACAAACTGTCTCTTTTTACTGAGATCTGCCATGGGGGAGCTTTGAAGGCCTTTGCCTACAGAGCCACTGCCTAATCTCTTGTAGAAGAACTCTGCACACCCAGTCACAACCATCACCAAGCCTGCTGCCCATCAAGCCAAGGGCCAAGGACTCTCCCCTATGGTACTAGTCAGAGCTCCCCTGTCCCACCCCACCCGCCAAGACCCCGGGCTAGACCTAGCCAGCAGCACCAGTCCTACACACACCATTCTGTTCTCAGCTCTTCCTCAACTCCCTGGATGTCTACGAGCCTGAGAATTGAGCCCAGTCTCATCGCAGGCCTCAGGGACTCCTGAGCCAGCCGGCTTTACCACACCTCAGACTGAGCTTTCTCACCCTCGAGTTGTGCCTCAAGGATTCTCTGCAGCCCAAAACCTTCCTGGCACGACATGAGATAAGGACAGTCAAACTCCCCACATTCCACCTCCCCAAGCAGCCATGCCTTGTGGCAGAGCAGACACAGGACTCACGAACCCTACAACTGGCTCCCAACATGGGGAATCTAATACTGGATGTCTACAAACTAACTATAAATATTGAAATAATAAGGCAATGTTCTGAATCACACTATATTGTAATGGAGGTAACAAAATCTGTTTCACTGAGTTTTAATGAAGATTCAGTTACTATAATGTTTACTAGGTACTTGGTATGTTCCAATACTAAATGTAGGGATCTACTATCTGACTTACTATGAATGACTTCATTGAAAATAAAAATAAAAGGCAAACATGGTGACATATACCTTTAATCCCAGTAGAAACAGGTGGATCTATGTGAGTTCGAGGACAACTAGGGCTATACAGAGAAACCGTATACACACAAACACACATACACATACAAACACACACACACACACACATATGATAACAATATTATTTAAGTCACTTTGATTAAAATTAATGGGTTTCATCTTAATGGCATTAATTTTCTTTGTATGGCTAATGTATAAAAGAAAGGAGTTTGTTTAAGCCACAGTTTTAATTGCAAGTCTAAGATTTGGCAGTTACATTGATTTTTCTGGTGAAGGATCTCTTGGTATTGTCCAATCATGGACATGGCATCATAGTCTATGCTTATACAAAGGAATAATTGTTCTCCTTCCTCTTCATCTTTTTATTTATTTCCCCAAATATCAAAGTATATCCTTTCTCTGTCTGCAGACTTCCTCACTACCCAGCATCAGTTAAAGTTTGAGCCTACTGCTCCTGACCAGATCCCAGGTGAATGTCTCCTCTTCTTCTTGCTCCCATTTAAATTTTGTACTGAAGTCTCCATTGAGCTTTGTTTCTTTTTAGCTATTTGTGGGTAAATATCTTCCAGATAAAAGTGAACTCCATACTATCTTGTCAAGTCTACTTTTCTTGAGAACAAAGCCTTCCAGAGAATATAATTCATGTTATGTGATCAAAAGAGTTTAGAATAGTCTACATGCTTCCTAATGTGTAGTGGAGCCACGGGGCCAGAGAGGAGAAAATACTTTGTAGGTTCATTAGTGCAAGCACAGGGTCCTGGGAGGTCATATCATCCTCATTGCAGCCTGGGAGGCGATTTGGGGCAACTCTGCCTCATCTGGAGGTAGGGGATTAAAGAAACTGTATCTCCTTTGGTCTTATGCAATCAATGTAAAGGAGGGCTCCTGTTTTAGGAGAGTCTATGCTTTCCTTACTAGACTGATGATCCTGACTCCAGGCTTGCACCATGTCTCATTATTTCAAGTCATTTGTTTTCATAAGGATTTCTTAGGTACATTCTTGTCATTTTCTGCTGAGGATAAATCCAAGTCACACATGCTACAAAAGTACTGTACCATTGAACTAGCTGCATTCCAAGCCATTCCTTGGGCATTCTCTATCTGCTCTCATCCATAACCTACTAATGACTTATTTGTCCTTAGTTGTATTTCCAGAGAGCTTTATTTTAAAAGCCCTTGAATTTGATGGATGATGCCAGTTTGTAGTATTGACTCTCTTTAAGTCATACTCCCAGTTGTGGGGATATATAAGGACAACTGTGGAGGGGACACAGTCCTTCTTCCTATCTCTCGATCTCCTCCAGGAGTCTCAGTGGCTTCTGGATTAAAAAAAAAAAATTCATAAAAGGGGTATCCAAAAACATAAGGCAGGCCCTTCAAATAAGTGGGGTGCCCTTCCCCCCTTAATAAAATAGTTTAGCCGGTTTTTAAAAAAAAAATTTCCCCTTGTTTTTCCTTTTCCCCCCCAAACCCCCAAGGCCTTTTTTGGGGGTTTAACCATATGAAAAAGGGTTTTCCCCTTGCCCTCCGGGAGTTCAGCCCCCGGGGATAGTGGCCCCTACTCCCCTGGGGTAAAAAAATACCCCCTATGAAAAAAATTTTAAAAAAAAATTCCTGAGTTCCCCCTTCTTTCTTTTCAGGAGTACGTTTTGTTCAAAAGGGACATTATAAAATATGAATCGTAAAAAAGGAATTTTCCCTCTGCTTATTTTCCCGGGTTTTCCATGTAAAAACCGTTTTGGGGGTTAAAAGGTTTGAGGGCCCCAAAGGTTGGGGGGAATTTTTCGTTTGGGAAAATTCTCAAGGGAAAAACCCTTTTTTGGGGCCTTTTTCCATCTGTCACTTTTTTCCTTCCCAAGCCTGTAGCTTCGGGGTCACAAGTTGGTGAATGAGTCCTCCAAACCTTCCCCCCTCCCCTCTCCTTACCCCCTTTTTCGGACCTTTTAAAACTTTATACCTTTAAAATTCCCAAAGGTTTTCTAGGAGGCCCCCCTTTCATTTTTTTTCCCTTCTTTTTTGTTTTTTCCATTTTTAAAATGTTTCCAAAATTATCTTCCCACCATACTACATATTGCTACCCCTACAAACCTCCATTTTTCTCAAGGGAAATAAAGTTCTTTCATGCAACATTTGGGGTTTTAAAAAATGGTAACACAAGATTTTAAATTATAAAAACCTTCCGGGTTAAAAAACCCAAAACAAAATCCAATAATAAAAGGGGGAAAAAAAGAAGGAAAAGGAGCAAAATTTGAAATAACCCCAAAGGAGGGTGAAAAAGAATTTTTATTAAAAAAAAAATTTTTAAAAAATTTTAATAAAAATTTTGGAGAGAAAAAAAAGGGGCATTAAAAGGGGAAAAAAGGGGAAGAAAAAAAAAGGGAGAAAGTTAAAAATTGGGAAGAAAGAGGAAGGGGGCAAAAAGGGAAAAAAAAAAGGGAAGGGAAAAAAAAAAAAATTGGAAAAAGGGGAAAAGTGGGAAAAAATTTTATCAAAAAAAAAATTATCCCCTTTTTAAATAGCAAAACCCCCTTATGCAAAACCTTTTTTTTTCTCCCCCCTTTCCCCATTCCCCAACCGGTTTTGGTTTTCTTCACCGGGGGAAAGGGGCCTTTTTGACTCTTAAAAAAAATCTTGGGGTTTTCCTTCTATTGAATTGGCCCCCAAAATCATTGGATGCCCCTTTAAAAATTCAGGAAAATAGTCAATAAATGAAAAATTCCTCATGGAAGAACTCCAGTTATTGTATTAAAACCAGACACCTCACTATAATGCCGGGGGAACAAGTTTTTAGATGGAACTGTAAGATGCACCAGCTGAGAGCATTCTAACTCAGCCAAGACATCTACCAAGGCTCCCTTCAGTCCTTTAATAATTGACCACTCCAAGGTCAAGTAAATCCCTATCTCCCAGTCTCATTCTTTGTCTTTCTCAATTCTGTTTTTAATCTTTAAAGCTTTGTATTAGCATATGCTAATTACACATACTAATGGGTTTCACTATGACATTTTCATACATTCGTGCATTTTCATCATGTATACCTTCTATTCATTATCCATTCTTGTTCCCTTCACACTCCCACTCATTCCCTTCCTCTTTTCAGTTTAGTCCTCTTTCGTGTCCTATTTCATCTTTTGGTCACATGACTTTCACTAGAGTTGCATACATGGATGAAGGATTATCTTCACATATATAATTTATAAGTGGTGACACCATTTAAGAGAATGTCTTTCCTCTCTAGCATCTATAACTGCCTACAGATCCTTAAGGGTGAGCCTTGAAGTGACAAGCCAGCCCCAGCCCCTTGATGATGGAATCTCCATTGGAGATAGCCATGGAATCTACCCAATCTTGTGCAGGCTTTGAGTGGGCAATTACAGCTTCTGAATGTATCAGGAACACAACAGCCACTGAGCTACTTAAAAGAGCTACATGTCTCTGCTTCAGTGTTTTCCAAGCTATAGGTATAATAGGGTCTAGCCCCATGGTATCTAATGTCCCCTTCCTTTATCCTATACTGCAGCTTCTAAAGATAACCCATTTGCTTTATAACAGACTCTTGATTCTCTCCATTGAGACAATCACTATGCCTCCTTAAAAATCCTCCAAAATGGATCATCATGTATCTCCATTATCTCAAGGATTAAATCCACAGAGTTTAGCCTCAGCCTTATTTTATAATCAGATCTTTGATAACCTGGTCAGTGCATACTTCTTACTTCCTGACCTCTGCCCACCTAAACTGTCTCAGCCATCTTGACCATCTGATGCTCAGACATGGCAGTTCATTCATGTCTCTGTGGCTGTGGTACACTTCCACTTAACTTAATGCTATTGCCCACTAATCAGTAAATTCTTCTTTATGCTGAAAGCCAAGTTCAATGCTGAGGTATAAATAGATATCTCCTCTCCCTTCCTGAAGTACATTGTCTACAAGTTCATGACGTGGTGGAAGCCATCCTCCAATTGGGTACTCAGTTGAAGGCTATTTATGTCCTTGTCCAGTCACATCCACACTAAATAATGCTCACTACTTGTGGCATGTTTTTACACAGCATCCAGTAAAGAATACAATAGCTTTCTTCTATTGCACTAAAATGTATCTTTCTTCTGGCTTCTCTTTCAGGTCTGTCAGTACTTTTCAGAAACCCCTTATAGTAATTATTATCTTAAAACCCTAACTATCTAGTCTATAACACCCCCCCATACACCTAATCAGCTACATAGAGTGATAACCACCCATCAAGACAAGGCTGAATACTTTTAAACATGGCTTTTGTTCATGGTCACTGTGTCCTCTCTCCCCACCTTCATTATCTACAGTGCTATGTATCTTGTTTGCCTTTCCCAAAAGGCTTTTTCCTCTGCCAGGTCATTCCTTCCTTCACCATCTGAGGTTTCCAAGAGCTGGTAAGAATGTGTACATTTCATACAACAGAGGTGGAGTTATTTGCCCCAGTTTGCCAAGTACAGAGCATAGGCTTCCTAACAAGTAACCTGACTGTTCAATGTCATTTTAATGACTGTTTTTTTAATAGTGCCTCAGCTGCTTCCTCTAATAACACATTAGTGAGGGAATTCTGAAGGAATCCAGATCATCTTTCAAAAAAACCCTACAGTTCATCATTCCCACTGGAAGGCTTCTTGCCTGGCCAACCTCTTCTCCTCCCTTTCCAGGCCTAGGCATTCAGTTACCCTGGACTGTGTTAGGACAGAACTCAGGGCCAAGAACCTGCCTTCCTCTCCTGCTTTCTCATTAACCCCAGCTAAGGCTGTTTGAGGTCTTCTAGTTGTGCACACTGCAGGCCTTCTGCAAGGGCTGATTTCTGTTTGCCTGGAAGGATTATCTTGAAAATGACCTTTCTCCCCAGAATACAGAAATAAGTTCTTGATGATATCTTGAAAATGATTTTGGAAACAAAATATAGACTAAATGCCTAAATGGTGGCTTCTTTGAGAAATCAGCAAGGATTCTTGGAGTAGCAAAGATTGTTCAGAAGGCATGAGTAGGTGAGAGACCACATCTAGGCACATAAGCAAGCTGGCAGCATAAAAGGCACCAGGGACTTGGTTTCTTCATATATAAAAAGACAGTCATTCTAACTTCTATAACAGCAAAAGATGGAGACCTAGTGCAAATGATGTTCATTGAGTACCATGCCCTGAATACTTGCCACTGGGTATATTAGCTACTTTGTATCTATTCTTCTAGTCCTTCAACTTTTGAAGCAGTGTTTTGAAGTAGATATTTTACCTACTTAAACAGCCATGAGATCCATTACTAGAGTATCTCAGACTGCTCATCATGCAGTAAACCAGTGATGGAGCTTGAAAGCAAACCTTGACATTCTCTTCTTCTCCATGGTGTCAAGTAAGAGAGCACATGCAAGTAAGCTTTGAACATGTTTTACAAAACAAGTAACATCAAAAAACAAAGGAGCCGGAAGCTAGAGGTAGAGTAGATGCCCCAATATCTTCTTCAGTTCTATTCTTCTACCATTCCAGGGTAGAGACAACCTAAGAGAATGAAGGGAAGAACATCCTATATTCTTCACAGACTAGCAAAAGCCTTGTCTTACCTGCAGGTCTGCAATTCCACTAAGCCCTATGCTGCATATGGAACAGTCAAGATTCATAGGCTCTCTGGGAGACTACAGACTGATCATGTTTGCATTCTTCCCATTTCCTAAGCGTACTGCACATGAATTTTTTAAAGTAAAATTGATTTAAATTGATTCTATTTAAATTTTCTTTTATTTTAAAGTTTTCACAATGTCTCTTAGGATAACAGCAGCCTTCATGTATATTCAAAAACAGTTAGGATTCTGCATTAAACGTACATAGAACTTCTTGGAGATCATACAATTTGGTCATTCCAATTCCAGCACTCATCATCCTATAAACTCCAACTTTTCTGTGAACTTTATGAAAGGCAAAGGGGCCTCAAACCACAATTACTTCATGACCCAAACAGCCAGAATTTGACCTTTTTTTCCTCACCTGACATTTTCCTCACATTCCATATGTAGAGGTCATTTGTATCTATCCATCATAAGATGTCAAAGAGAAAGCAGTTTCCTTTTTAACTTAGCTACATTCCAAATGTTTGATGGTATTAAGCTGTCTTTCTGATTTTTTTTTCTTGAAGAAAATCAGCATAGGATCTGGCCATAGATGTAACAATGACATTAAGGGTGTCATACAATAAGTCACACCATCTTTGTTTTGTGTGGTCACTATGCTGAGCCATCATCATAACCAGGCTCTTCTTTCTCCTTCAAGAGCTAAACGTGGAAAACCTCAAATGATCACTCCAAAAGTCTTCATATATTTTACATATACTACACCATCCCTCATATCTTCATATTCTGGTCCTGTTACAGATGTCACTTTGACTCTAAAACACTTCTCACTCTGTTTTACTGCCTTCCTTAAAAGGTTACACAGCATGTTACCTCAAGCATTGTCCTGTGGCAAACTATGTCTGTCTGAGGAACAAGATCAAATTGGTCTTGTTAATCATGGTGTACTCAGAGCCTGGCAGAAGGGCTGGCATACAGTCAGTATGAAAAAATGACAAATGCAGCTGCGTACCCCACACCTGCCCCAGACTGCTCTGGGGAGTGAAACTGTGTTTGCCAGCAAGCCATTTAATGATTCTGGGCTCTTGTGTTTACAACTATAAGAAGTGCACTTCAAACTGTATACTCTCACCATCCCTTCCTGCACTATATAAAAATCTATAATATATTTTATATAATCACACAAGAATATATATCCTAAAATATAGATTCTATGTTATATGTTATATAAAATCTATATTATACATAGATTATTATATATGGATTTTATTCTATAATATAGATTATATACCATGTATATTACATATTATATAAGAATATACATATTCTATAATTCTGTGATATATAATATATAAATTTTATATAAGGCAGGAAGGAATGGTAGAGAGTATACAGTTCAAAGCATACTTCTTATTGTTAAAAATATATATATATAACGATATCTATCTATCTCTATCTAATCTATATCTATATCTATAATGTCTATGTCTATGTCTATGTCTATGTCTATGTCTATGTCTATGTCTATGTCTATCTATATCTATATCTATATCTATATCTATATCTATATCTATATCTATATCTATATAGGGGGGACAATTTAGCCCACATAAGGATTGTGTTTCCCATTACTACTATTATTTCATATGGTTATTCTGATTTGTGATTCTTGGCTCGATTGTAATATCTTCATTCCATGGCTCAGAGAGTATCCTTTGTTCTAACCATCTTATAAGGCTACTACTGCAGTACTGCAATGACCCTTGTACTCAATCTGGCCTCTACTCCATCACAAGGGCCTTGTAAATTCTTGGTGATTCCATTTCTCAGCATCTGAACACTGCCCTGGCTATGTGCACTGGCCTCACCTTTTCACACCTTCTATGATGACCTTACTCAATTTTCTCATCTGGCTCTTGCTTTTGAGGATCTTGTTCTTTTTCAGGAAAGAATCAAAAATCAATGTGAAGAAAAACATCCTAAACACAGGAAGGAAAAGACAAACCAGACTATTCAGGTGCCTGAAATTTAAATTAGAATGCAATGGTTTAATACTTCTGAAGCCCAGACTATTGTTTCTTTATCAGATTTCCCCTTGAATGAACAATTGTGAAGCCAGCTTGTTCAGAGGAATAAGTTGTTATTCCACCAGATGAGCAAACATCATTGATTTTAACGTGTGATGGAAACAAACACCAAGGAGATCCTTCTTCCTGTGTTCCACATGTATACCATTCAGTGGAAAACAATACTCACTTCTTGTTAGGGGTTCCAGCAAAAGTATTAAATTAGAAATGTCCAGTATTAAATGGGGAATTATCCTCCAGGCCCACTGAACCTGACTGCTGTTTTCTTACTCAGAGAAAATGCTGAGTCATATAACATAGGACACCAAAGAAAGGCCAAGGAAAGAGATTCTAGTCCTTTTGAATTTGGGGGTAAGACAATGCTACCAGCTGAAAAAAACTTTAATGGAAGCACAAGGTGACAACAGGGGACAATTGAACTGGTGGTCTTTGCCTTTAGCATCCAGCCTCAACTTCCTCTAAAACTCAAGTATTGCTTTAAAGAGAGTTGACTTTGAGTTCTTGCTGGTGATGACCTTTGTTCATATGCAAGAAGTATCCTAAGTAGCAAGATACAGCAATAAACCTATTCCACGGCCCCACCACCACCACCAAGTGTATGGGGCATACTACAGTCATTAATAATTTCTACAGAACAGACACTCACATGTTTTATTTCCAATCACCATGGCCTTAGGTTTGTGGCCTTCTGTGTTCATCTAGTTAATGAGTAGACATCAAATAAATATTTATACAATTCACTGAGTAATGTTCATGGCAACTGAAAAGGCAGCTGCTTATTTACTTTTTGTAATTTATTACTCACTATGATAATATTATGAGCAACTACCAGTTAACAGATATCAACAGATCAGCTCTGTCAGAGACAGAGTCTGTGTGAGACAGACACTATTGGACACCAATAGTCAAGTAGGTGTCATTTTTTGTATCCCCAAATAATTTCTTATACTTGCATGTAAGGAAAAGATGTTTTTCTAGTAGGGATGGTTTGAATCCAGAAGCTGAGCTCTTGTTATTAGCAACAACTCCCAAGGATCCATCTCAATATTGGAACAACCCTTGGGAGTGTAGACATCCTTTGTATCTACATTTGCTGTCTTCAAGGGGATGGCAGTGAGATTCTTAGAGTCCCAGAGAGGGGGGTGATGAGGGAATACACTTATCCTCTGAGAATTAAACTTAGTCAAATTCATACACAATGGAAATGATTAAGCAAGCATGAGAGTAAATACAGAGATTATCTGTAATTGTGTGATTGAAGTGTTTAGGAACACCCAAAACTCCAGTCAGGGTGATCTACAAGTGATCTCAGACAGAAAAAAAAATCACAGTGAGATTGTAGTTTGTTAAGAGGAAAACTTAATCAATCATATTGTGCCTTCCTAAGAGACAGAGCACACCAATGTCTACCCTGTTGGGCTAGAGTAAATGTCCATCTGTCTGATGAGCAGAACCTGAGTGTGGGCAGAGATGTACTATAAATGCTAATAAACATTTGAGCCATTACATATTTTCTCTGGTTCTGATTCTGCCACCTTCACATGTCATTCATTCAGGGAAGCTGTGGGTGGGTTCTTGTTTGTTTGTTTGTTTCATTTTCCTATGTACCTTGCTCACAAAGAAAAAATGGGCCAGAGCAGCTGGAACAACTTGCGTCCAGTCCATTTTGTAATAATGTAATTTCTCCATTTGCCCGAGGAGGCTCTTGTAAATGTGAGAGAGTTGCCCAGGTTTACTTAATAGAGCAGGGCTGATAAACAGAGAGTTCTGTAGTCTGGGCCTTAGAAAAGCCAGAATTTGTTGGACAAATGGCAACCAGACCCTGAGGCCAGTGTTTTACAGACCATACTCCCAATGAAAGCCACATGTTGAAGTAACCTCTTCTTTCAGGGAAAAGGCATCCAAGCATATAATCGCCATATGTTTGACATTGGTTGGTTATATTATCACCTTCCTTCAAGCTTAAGGTCACATTGCATGTAACATTCTGGCTTTATCCAATGAACCCTAAAGCTCTCTTGCCACAGACAGATCTGTTCCAGACATGTGCACCCTGTAGCCTATGAGCTGTGTGTGCCCAGAACAACCTGAAAGCAGTACAACACAAAGTCATAAACATTGTGGGTTTTGTATGTATGAGATTTTTTTGCTGTTGTTGTTATCAGGTTCAGGATACATGGCTAACTGTGGTGCCTATTAGTATACTAAAATGTCTGCCAAAGGGTTCAGAGGGACTTTCAGAGACTTAAGCAACAATTATGGACCCTGTAGGGTCTGAGCTAGGTCCTCTGCATATACATTCTAGTTGTGTAGCTCATGTTCTTGTGGGACTCCTAACAGTGGAAGTCATGACTTTCTCTCACTCTTTTGCCTGCTTCTGCAACCCTTTGCCTTCTACTAGGTATCCTTGATATGAGAGGTTGCACCTAGTCTTATTGTAATTCCTTACTCCATGTTCGGCTGATATCCCTGGGAGCCCTTGCTCTTGTTTTCAAGAGAAAGGAAGGAGCAGTAGACCTGGTAGAGAGAATAGGTGGGGAGAAGAACCAGAGAAGTAAAGGGAGGGTGAATGTGTGGAGGGGAAACTAGGGAGACATATAATATATGAAAGAAGAATTTTAAAAAATGTCTCCTGGCCTCCAGGCTAGCAGTACCTGGGGCTCCTTTTGGCTCTTCTCACCTTGTCCCCAGTCCTAAACTTCTCAAGTTCATCAACTTCTCTTCCTCCAACTTTCTCATTCCTCTGTAACTTGCCCATTTTGGCCACACACTCTCTTGGCCACTTCACTTATAGCCTTCTCTTTATACCCTTCTTTCTATTCCCGACCTCTCTATTATGGCCTGGTTCACTCTACTGGCCATAATTATTCTATTGCTTTCCCTTTTCCGGACTCTTCTAGATGCCCTTCCTCACATCTATAATAAAAGCCTTCTCCTCAATACCTCGGAGCTGACAATTCTTCACTTTATACTGTTGTTTGTATTGTTGTTGCCTAGACCAGGAGCATGGCAAGTATGGAAGGAAAATTTCATGCCACAACATCAAATACTTGCAGACACCTAAGAGTTACAGGTGATCCGTAAGGATCCTTAAACTCAGGCATTAAAGCATACTGACTAGAGGGACCTGAGGAGGGATCTCTCAACTATTTGTATTTTGTAAATATATACCAAAGGTCTTGTCTCACAAATAAAACTTACAGATACTTCTGAAGTAACCGTTCTGCCTTCTGTTGCCTATTTCTACTCCTAGGCCCTCAGGTATGCTTGCTAAGATTGGAAGAAATGGCTACAGGGAGTTTGTCAGCTTTCTCTGAAGTGACTCCCAGTCAAACAGCACTCACTGTACCTGCTGGCCTTGAGTCCCATAGGTAGAGATGAGAGCAGAGGCAGGTCCCTCAGCCATGACAGGGAATTGTCAGGAGGAGGGAGCAGCCACTGCTTTCCTTTTAAAGATGATCTGAGGGCTGGATTTGTGCTTATCTTTCTATCAGACTTTCCATAGCCCCAACTGATGAATGCCCACAAGAGGCTCAGGCAAAGAGACAAAATCATGACAATAAGTCACATTGCCCCACAGTTTCTGGAGTTTTACCTCTAGATAGCTAGCCACTCGGGACTGTATCCTAGGCTTTCCTGAGGCTATGTCTGAAATGGTCTATAAACACAGAAGGAGTGTAGGATTTCATGTGTGGGTTAGACTCTCAGATTCTAGACTGGAAGTTCAACCTTCTAATTTGGATCAGATGCAACTACACTCTAAACTGCTCTCTTTACAGACCAGGATTCTAATTCCCCCGCTCTTGATCTTGCCTCCTAAATCCCCAAGAACCAACTGTGTTCCCATCTTAGTAAACTCTTTAGACTTTCATCTTCTATCTCCCTATCTCCCCTTTAGGCATTTTGCATTGAAAATCCATTACCACTTCCCTATTAGTAAAGTCACAACAGATCTTAAATCCAACCAACATTCCCCCAACCATCTTTTGCTCTCTTTCTCCCTGGCCGTAGATCAATCTGTTGCCTCCCAAATCACTCACACCTGACCTGCCAAAATGTTTCCCTTATATTTATTTATTTGTGGAAAATAAGGTCCCAATTACAACATATCCATACGATGGAATGTCTATGTAGGCATTTAAAATAATGGGGTAGAATCAAACTTAATGAGGTGGAAAAGTGTTCATAACAATGCATTCTGGGGAGATGGGGCAACAAGATTTTGTGTAGGGAAGGTTCTCATTTTTATGAAAAATGTTCACTTTTTTTTTAACTAGGAAAAACGTGTATCAGAGCAAACACTGTTGAGACCATGTGTACCTACATGTTCAGAGTGGTCATCTACCTTCTGGGCAGTAAGGTAATTGCAAATGAGACATTCGTTTTTGTGATTTTGGATTTGATTTACAATGAGGAAACATTACTTTTGTAACAAGGAGAAAAAAAAAACAATCATGAGCATTATTTTTTCTTACCTTGAGCTATCAGCCAGCCGTCTCTTGCACAACCTCTGGCCCATACTCCTGCTGTGGCCTTTCTGTGTTTATCCTCATTGACATATGCCATTGTTATTCTCAGCAAATGAGCCAACTGAAATAAGACTCAATTTGTGTGAGCAAACTGTGGCTCTTGGTGGTCCAAAAAATAAAAATAAAAATGATCAACCCAGATAGAGGAAAAGAAGCAGGCATTGTCATTTGCCATGTGACCTGGGTACATGTAGGACTACCTAAATGGCCAAAAGGCCAGATGTAACTAGAATCTTTATTTTGCCTTGGAAAGTACAGTACTGTGTTTAACTGTGGGTTATTTTGTCCTTGGACTGACAACTTAGGCTGGAGTTTCATCTCTGCCATTTACTGTGACTATTGACTTTCTGAGCCTTGATTTCCCACCTGGAAATTGAGAATAATGACAACATCTGCTTAGCCTATGATTTAGAAGACTAAGTGGCTAAATATAATCAAGTATTTCAAACACAGCTTTGGCAAGCATTTATCAAATGGGTGCTACTTTTTAACCCCTCAGCAACCTTAGTCCTTAAAAGAATAACATTTATCAGTTTGATTTTTAATAAAGAATTTAGAAACAGGTTTCAACACTTCCAGAGGACTGAGAAGGGATTGTTGTAGTTCTGGAGTATGTTGTTCTGTTGCTTCTGTAATGAACATATTGATAGACATAGTCACATTTTCTGAGCAGCTTAAGTTTCTTTGAAAGGAACTTCTTATAAGTTCACCCATGCCATTACCCTCAGTGATGACGCCATTGAACCCAGGACAGGTTCCAATAGTGACGATAAAATTTCTGATGAAAATAAGAAATTCTTTTATTTTGGCTCATTGACTGTGTAACAACCACTCCCCACTTCAATCTTTAAAGTGATGGATGTTTGAAATCCCTTCAGAATGGATTTCAAGTCCTCTGGGCTAAGCTTGGTTATCTCCAGTTACCAGGTACTCTTCTTTTCTAGGGCAACCCATACTCTGTAGCTTAGCTGTTCCTTGTATTTAGCTTAAACAGCTATTTCTGTAGGTCTCGATGTATTATGGTCTCATTTCTAAGTCTTAGAATAAGTATGAAGCCTAAACAGTTCCTGGTGGACTTTCAAATATCAAAATTTCAAATAGGTGCATCTTCTCAGGCTGTAGGTCAAAAACTTCCAAAATAGTTCCTTATATGTAATGTTTTATTGATTTTCATTATCCTAGTTTCTTCTCTTGAAATGGATCTTGCACAGCATGGTTGACCCAGTACACTGGGCACAATATTGGAGAAACTGATCTAAGATAATTGGTATAATAAGATGATTGCTTCTGGTACCTTAGACACTGCACATCCACTCATGTAGTCAATAGACTACTTGCTTCTGAATGACTGCCATCAATCTGTTCTCCATGAGGTCTTAGACTATTCACGCATGTATTCCCTTCACAAGTACTATTTGTACAGCATAATGATCTCATCTATGAATGAGAAATTGTTCTTCTGAAGCCACTGTAGCACATTACATTCTCTATGGATATGAGATTGTTCTTCTGAACCCACTGTAGCACATTACACTGTCTATCGATGTGAGATTGTTTTCCTGAACCTACTGTAGCATATTATATTCTCTTTGGTTAAATTTTATCATTTCGATTCATTCCATTGTTTCAGACTGTTGAGAACTTTTAGAGACCTAATGCTATCATCCAGAATATATACTAACCATTCCAAATTTATGTCATCTACATATTTAGTGGCTTTGAATTCTACTTTCATAGGAACCATTGAATAAAATTTTGGCTAGCTGGGAACTTAAATTAGAACATTGAAAAGTTTAGAAAGTTCCTTCCCTTTCACCATCCATCTAAATCTTGCTTCATTCATTAAATTCTATATGTTTAGGAATTTTTTTTTAATTTTTTTACTAAATCTTGGAGTATGGCATGATCTGGCATGTCATAATATGCTGTTTTTGTTTTGTTTTTGTTTGTTTCAGAATCCCTTAGTTGAAATCCAGAAATAGATCTTTCTTAATTTCAGTTTCTTGTTAATGTTTATTTATAATTTATTGATTTGTTATATGATTAGTATCTGGAAGACATGCTGTAGAGATGATAGGACAATGGATAGGAGTCAATTTTCTCCTCCAACCATGCAGGTTCTGAGGGACTAGATACTGGTTGTCAAGTTTGGTAGCAAGCACTCTTACCCAGTGAGTCACCTCACAGGTCCAGAAATACATTTTGTTAATCTACCAACCTAAAATTGCTATGAGGGAGGGAGAAGAGGAGGGATGGAACATAAAAGAGAGAGACAAAAGAGACAGAAAGACAGGATAGGAAAGAAAGGATAGAAGGAAGGAAAGAAGGAAGGAAGGAAGAACAAGAAGGAGGATAAAAGGAAGAAAGGGGAAAGAAAATGAAGAAGAGAGGAAAGAATGAGGAAGAAAAGAAGGATAGGATGGAGGAAGGGAAGGAAGGAGGGACAGAAGGCGAGAGGGAGGGGAGGAAGAATGAAAGAAGAAAGAAAGAAAGAAAGAAAGAAAAAAGAAAGAAAGAAAGAAAGAAAAAGAAAGAAAGAAGAAAGAAAAAAGGGAAATCTGGTATGAAACAGAGAACTTGCTCTGGTTTTTAATACTTTTCTTCATATTATTAAACTACCTAATTTCATAATCCATTTGGATGTTTGTATGTTATTTCTTATTCTTCTTTTAAAATAATTGGCTTAACACTGGCTCTCTACTTTCCTGGCAGTTCTTCATGCTCCCAAATTCTTCAAACATTACAAGAAACACCTGAGGAATGCAAGCTGCAAAAGCAAGAGGTGCAATGTCTGGGTCCAAGAGACTTCATTATCCTTAGATAAACTGGAGCTGGGGCCATCATTTATTTATAATGAACTTATCTCTAAAGGTCTAGGGAAGTAAATACATGAATGAAAAAAGCATGGGGAAATAAATGTTACCTTCAGTTTGCGATCATTTCTTGACTTCACCCCCAAAGGCACAGAATACAGAAGGTGAAGGCTGGCTGGTAAAATTAATTGGGACATCACTGAGGGACCAGATTGGCTTTGTGCTCCCTGGGGTTTCCTGAGTCATCACCTGCAACTGTGTCATAGTCTAACCAGTTCCTTAGCCCTGGCCTGCTTCTCCCATAGCCTTATGGCAGAGTTTCCAGGTACACAGTCTAATAAACATCATGCATACAAATTTCCATCTCAAAGTCTGATTTTCTTTCTTACTTTCTTACTTTCTTTCTTTCTTTTCTTTTCTTTTTCTTTTTTTTTTTCTCCTTACATTTGCCATCTGTAAGAAGCTGATTTTAAAGCAGAATTTTGTGATTGAACCACTCTCTCCATACTCAGCCATACATAAGTACACAAAGAACACCACTGGTGTTTACTGGAGTCCAGAGGGTCGTTGGCATGATGTACTGGTACCATCACTAACATCTTTACCTACAGTTAGTTGAAGTGAGCTACCAGTGGAAGAAAAAACATCGGGAGGCGCAGGGAACAAGCTTCAAAGCTATGGAACTAGATGGCCTGAATGGCTGCTGTTGGGTGCTACTGATATAGCAGGAAAACAACAACAATAAACCAGTGAAGAACAAAGGTGATTAGATTGAGGCCAAAGTCAGCATTTAAACAGAAGCCTTCCTGTAGCAAAAGGCAGAAAAGTCTTGGGATCACACTAAAACTTCAGAAGCATTGTCAGTAAGTTTTAGATGAGTTTGAAGACACAGTGCCAACCTACTCTCCCACAGATTGTGACTGGAAGTGCGTGGCAGCATCAGAGGAGACATCTGCATCCAAACCCTAGCCCTGCCTCCACTCTCTACATAGGTGTCCTACTCTTCCTTACCAGAGGCCAACATTTCCTCTCTTCTAACTTAAAAGTGTTGCACAGGTTCTTATTTGAAAATCACAGCTTACCTCTAGTTAGGATCGCATCCTTTTCTGGTACAAGATCCATGGGTAGGGACATCTCAGCACAGTCCACATGGAAAAGTTCTGGGCCTACCAAGGAAGAATGGTGAGTGTTGGTCACAAGCCCACTACAACAGGAAGAACTGGGAGAGTAGGCAGTACTAGGTCTTAAAAGTTTTGAGGCCAAAGTGACAGAATAAATTTGGATTAAAAAAAAATCCATTGATACGGAAATACTCTTACAGGATGTAACATGCTGAATATGGAGGGAGTTAGTGCTCATAGTTTTAAGAAGACACAGAAATTTGAAAGAAGAAGGGTGGTCCTCACTAAATGAAATAAAAATAACTAACTGTAGTGATCAATGATTAATGAAGAAATACAAAACCTCATAGAAGAAGCTAGACCATAGCATATACATTGTGTGAAGCTAGAAACATCCATCAGCTGATTATATTGCTTAGGAAGACCCAAAGGAGGCTACATTTAGTGTGGGGGGGGATGGGGCCATGAAAAATGTGTAGGAGAGTGGTGAGAATAGACCTGTGTCTCTTTCCAAAACTCAACTGTGGAAGCCCTAACCTCAAGTGTGACTGTGCTTGGAGACTGAGAGGGCCTTTAGGTGGAAGGAGAGGTTCACTGAGGTCATGTAGAGTTAGGATCATAACAGCAGAGGAGTGGTATCCCTGTGTGTGTGTGTGTGTGTGTGTGTGTGTGTGTGTGTGTGTTACTAATGTGTCAGTGTGTGTGGTCTCTGTGTTTGTGTCACGTGTACATGTGTACTATACACACACCTGTAGAGTGTTGAGCATGCTCTGCATTTCACTTTTCAGATGATGTCTGTCTTGTTTTATGAGACAGGCTTTCTCACTGGCCTGGAACTCACTCAGTTGTCTGGACTGGCTGATCAGAGAGCTCCAAGGATTTACCTGTCTCTGTCTTCCCAGTTCTGGATCTGGATCCATCACTATACATGGCATTTCTTTTACATGGGTTCTGGGAACGATTTTCAGGTCCTCATGTTTGCAAGACAAGCCCTTTAATGGCTGGGCTGTCCCCCAGTCTCAAGTGATGTCCTTTAAAGAAAAGATCTTATTGACGAAATGCAGCTTTCTCCAAGTCAGGAAAAGAAAGCCTTTCATCAAAATGAAATTGACTAGAATCTTGAACTTAGAATTCTATTATCCAAAACTGGGACAAAATATATGTCTATTATTTAGGCTATACAGTCTATATTCTTTTTGTTATTGAAGCTCAGAACTGACTAATACAAAGGGCTTTGCAAATTCTTTGAAAGATTCAACAGTGGCTTTCTGTGACAAGCTTAAGTTCGTAAAAAGAGTGGCTGCTATGGAACTGATTTTTTTTTTCTAATAACAGGGGAGGCAGAGTCTTGAGATAATACAGGGACAGATGGTGGTATTAGCCATCCAAAGCAAAGTGGACAAAGTGTCATAATGATTGACAAGGTCAGTGTGGCAGCCACATGGAAGCATGCCTTGCAGAGATTAGAAGACTCACATTACTGAAAATTTTAGGGATCCTATGGCCGGGCAATTGCAGAACACTCTTTCCACAGTAAAGGGGAAATTAGATACATTATTGTTTGTTCCTTATCCGACAATTAAAAAGGAGCAACAGTGCTTAGTGAGCCTCTTCCAGTAGAGAGTGAAGGACATGCCGCACTTGGAAATAAGATGTCAATCTGCCCATGGCTGAAGTAGGACTTTTTGAATGAAACCTTGGACAGGAAACTGATAAGTATTAGGTCAGGTAAAGAAGAAGTCCTAAAGCTTATTCTATATATGTCCTGAAAGATCTGGTGGTAATAGAGGTATCTGTACAGGTAAAGGGTAACTGGCAGAGTTTATCATAAGTTGGTTTAGGAAAATCAGAGCAGGAGTCCAGGATTCCATAAGAAAGCCATGACAAGCACAGCAAGCTAATATACCACACAAACAACAACCTCTAGCAGGGCAAAGGGTGAAACTCAATATCTGACTATAAAGCATAAAAGTCCCTGAACCCACAGCTATCCTTTAGGAGCTGAGCTCTGTCAGATCCACTAATTAGCTTAGCCAATATCCCACAACCCCATTGTAAAGTGGAAGCAACTCAGGGACAGAACAGACCACAAGCACAGCTACAGTATTCAAATGAGCCACATAAGAAGATCACCCAACTCCTCTGTCTGTCACACTGGTTCTGTCTTCAAGCTCATGCTTTCCTCACATCCCATCTAGTAAACAACTCCTTGGTACAGGAGATGCAAGAGTGAATGTGGTTCTAGATGGGTTGGTTTGGTGTGTGAATATAAATGGAAAGTAGTCTTTGATTGTACTCTAGTACAGTTTGAGTTGGAACTGAAAAAGCAATGAGGAGACACTCTATCTGCGGACAAGACTTAAAAAACTACATGTGCTTGTCTACCTTTACGTCATGTGAGCATAAGAAACAACTTTATAGTAAGTGAAGGCACAGGACCCTGAGGTTCATTTGTCTTGTTACTCTACCTCCAGGAATTATCAGGCTGATAAAGTAATACAATGACCATTTGAAGACAAAGTCTAAAAATAAAAGTGGCATGATATAAGAGTATAAATACATGGCTTCAAGAGCAGTGATTAATGTATGATTAGTTGTCAGAGCCTATAAGAAAATAGTTTAGAATATTAGAACAGAGAATGAAGAGGAGACTAACAGACCTCTGGGAATGGCCCATAGTACGAATATCCTCATATCAGATGTTAATGCCCTCCAGAGAACAATCTAAGGAACACTAAAGTACAGTCAATCCTTGATATCCATGAGGGATTAATTTTATAACCCCTTCCACATCTCCAATAAAGTCATGGATGCTCAATCTATCCATACAAAAGGGTTTAAACATTTGTATAGGTCCTGTATGCATCTTCTTGAAGTCATTGCTATATTACTTTTAAATGTTATGTGAATAGCTATTTTTCTGTACAGTTTAAGGAATAGTGACTAGAAAAATGTCTGTACTAGAAAAATGTAGAAAAATGTTGCACCCAGTACAGGTGTAATTTTTTTCAACTGTTTTTGAATCTGGTTGAATGGATTCAGAACCTACCAATATTAAAGGCCAGCTTTATTTATTTAGACATCAGCCAGACTCCATTGACAAGATCTTGACTTGTCAAGACATTGACTTGTCACTGACAATGGAGTCATAAGCACAATGACCCCTAGTAGCCAGCATTGAAGGCATACATGGACTCAACAGTTTGAACTCTACTTACTAAGGCAGCTAACCTGTTATCATCACACAAATGTTATATTTACAGTACAGCGTCATTCTCAGAGGAGATCCACCTGATATTGGATGGTGCATGATTATTTTAACTTCTTCACCCTGGAAGGAACAGAGGTTAATCTAGATAGTTTTACAAACATTTCAGGCACAAGTCTTGCCTTTTATGGTACACTGTGTTAAGAGTTAGTCAGCGTTTAATGCAACACCATGTGATCTCACACAACATTGCATCCGAACAAGGGATCCAACTTAGAGAGAAGAAAGGCACATCGTTAGATGATTCATTTCTTCCATTCCTACACCTTCAAGAAAAGACGATAGATGGCCCTTCAAGGACATAGATGAAGTGACAACCTGGATAGAATCTTCTGAAATAATGGAAAGCCTTTCTTCCAAAATATGACATATTACTATGCTGTCTAAATCAATGACAATTACATAGATAAATGAGAGAGGGGAGAGGGGAAAGGAGAGGGAGGGGGATGGAGATGGAGAGGGACAAGAGAGAGAAAGAGGGACAGGGACTGAGGAGTAATAAAGAAAGAATAGCAGTGAGAGTGGCCCTGTACAAAGTGAGCCAGTGCTCCTCTGTGGTTCTCAAAGTGAAAACTTCCACTGAGGTCAAAGGAAGGATGTCATCAAAACTTGAGCTTTTGCTACTTCATGGTCACTTTGGGCTCATTGTACCATAAAGCATCAGGCAAAGAAAGTAGTCATCATGCTGTTAATTAACCCTAATGATTACCAGAAGGTACACCCTTTACACATGTGAGTAGAGAGAAGTGAACTTGTTGTTCTAGTAAGCATCTTTCCTCCATAGTCCTCAGTGACATTTTACGTGAGTATGACTGCAAAAGAAAATAAAGAGCAACCACAACCTAAAAATGTGCTGGCCAGATTAGATCACACAAGAAGTATATATGGGTGAAGGGTCTAGAAAAGAGCACAGCTGGAATCTTGGAGGTGAAACGGGGTTTCAGGTGAAAAGGGATTAAGAGGCCTAAGTTTGTACTGTAGTAGATATTATGGTGCATGCCAAGATCTTCCTTCAGGACCCAGGCTCTTTATCCCATGAATAGCAGTACTAGCTGCTGATAGATCAAGGATGAGCAACTTCTCAGGAATTGCCTTTGGATAGGGGTTCAGCATTGCTCCTCTCCCTGCCTAGGTATATATGGAAGCACAATAGTCCCACCATCTTGTCCATCTGGGACAACCTAGAAGGACAATCTCAATCTCATCGTGTGAGCTCAGCTGAGGCCATTGTGATGACCACATCTGGGTTCTAATTCCAAGTCAGTACATTCCTGATGCCCCCTCTCTCATACAGGTGTTATACAGTCAATTTTCACTCCCGTAATTCTCTTACTCACAAATCTCCATCTCAGAATCAATTTCCAGGAAATTGGATGAAGGTTCTTGGTTAGATTCTGCAGTTGTATCAATTTACCCACTTGGGTGATTACTTTTCCCCACTATGTTCATCTGGTTTCATGTGATCACAGAGAAAGGAACTTGTTTCCACCAGGATTAAAGTTTTTCAAGATAAGTGAAGTAAAAAAATAAAATAAAATAAAAACAACCTTGTAATAACTGATTTAAAGGTGTTAAAGCAGATGGACCCAGGTTTCATAATAAAAACTGAAACTGAATAAATTAATTTGGAGGTAGGAGGTGATTGATAATAGAAACAGGCTTCTTGGATGGAAAGACACAGGCTGGCATCCTCAAGCACTGGAAAGATTTGGTCAATGAAGGGGAAAAATATCAGACTTAATTCCTAAAGTAGGTGTTCCAATTCATGACGCTGGGGGTACAGGAGTGTGGTAAGTGGTTTGTCTAACATCTAAGAATGAAGGGAGCATGATTCAGTGGAAATAGAAAAGTTCATGAGAGATGTAAGGAACCAAGATGGCAGATATCTAATGTCTGATCCATATGTATATTGACAGTCTAAGATTAGAGTAGGAACTGCAAAGTAGAAGATAGAGAATCGAGGCTGAATGAGGACTGCTGTCCAGGAGCTCCTCACATGAGGACTAGGAGAAACGTGCTATCAGAGGATGGACATTTGGCTGATCACTAAGTTTGCAAAATTTTACCAAAAATTGATAACATTACAAACTGAAGGAAAAAAGGTGCTTTCAGAGCTCCCAAGTAACAAATGGAAAGGGTAGGAAAAAGCAGTGGTACTTTGATGAATGCCAAGACAGTTTTGGCAAGAGCAGAGATACACTCCTAATTCGTGGATTGTATTGTATGTCCAGAGCTGCTCATGCTGTAAGCAACAGAGTCAAGATTGAAATGCCAGCGACTTGACCACAGAGTGCACAGAATCAATCTCAGCAGGCTTGTCACAGAAGGAGAATTTAAACAAATTGTGCTTCTTATATTGAGCTGCTGTTGATGCTCCAACAATTAAATATACTTTGGAAGTGCACTGTGGTCAGATAAGCTTGATAGAGGTTGACATAAGTTCTTGAGTCATGGAATCTCTAAACAATACTACTGCTCTGCAACTGGAGGACACCGAAGACCCATAGAACAGGTAGATAAAAATTGTACAAAATAATCATGTATTTAGAGGCTCCAACCTTGAGAAGATTTGTGCATTCACTGTTGTGAATTTTAGAGATTCCCTTCTAATTCTTCATCTCCACTCTCCAGTGACTAGGAGTCTTCAGACTGCTTATATCTAGTTTTGCTTAATTGATCCCAAGTTCAAAACACCAGGTTTCAATAATACAACATACCTTGAGAAATTTTTTTCCAATACAGCTTCACACGAAGACCTGCTTGCTAACAATGTATGTCTTCAGTTCCTTGGGTATTTCCTTAATAGTCATTTTATTAAAAACGTCAAGGGATTATAATATGTAGTGATTTAAAACACAGCTTATATATGAATCATTAACAGATCCAAAAATATGTCTTATTTTTTAATTGGATATTTTACTTACATTTCAGATGTTATCCCCTTTCCCCATTTCCCCATTTCCCTCACATTCAGGAACCTCCTCTCCCATTCCCCCTCCTCCTGCTTCTATGAGGATGTGCCCCCCCACACCCACCTACTCCTACCTCCATACCCAAGAATTCCCCACAGTGGGGCATCCAGCCTTCACTATACCAAGAACTTCCTCTCCACTTATGCCCAACAATGCCATCCTCCCCTAAATATACAGCTGGAGCCATGGGTCTCTCTGTGCTCCCAGACTGGTGGTTTAGACCCTGGGAGCTCTGGTTGGTTGATATTGTTGCTCTGCCCATGGGGCTGTAAACCCTTTCAGCTTCTTAAGTCTTCTCTCTCACTCCTCCATTGGGAACCCCATGATCAGTTCAATGGTTAGCTGTAAGCATCCGCCTCTGTTTATGTCAGGCTCTGGCAGACCTCTAAGGAGACAGCTATATCAGGTTCCTGTCAGCATGAACTTTCTGGCAGCCACATCGGCATCTACCTTTGGTGAATGCACAAGGGATGGATACTCAGGTGGAACAGTCTCTGGATGGCTCCTCCTTCAGTTTCTGTCCCACGCTTTGTCTCCATATTTGCTCCCATGAGTATTTTGTTGCTCCTTCTAAGAAGGACCAAAGCACCCACACTTTGGTCTTCCTTCTTCATGAGATTCATGTGGTCTGTGAGTTGTTTCTTGGGTATTGTGAGCTTTTGGGCTAATAACCAATTATCAGTGAATGCATACCATGTGTGTTCCTTTGTGATTGGGTTACCTCACACAGGTTGATATTTTCTAGTTCCATCCATTTGCCTAACAATTTCTCAAATTCATTGTTTTTAATAGCAGAGTAATATAACATTGTGTAAATGTACCACATTTTCTGTATCCGTTCCTCGGTTGAAGGACATCTGGGTTCTTTCCAGCTTCTGGCTATAATAAATAAGACTGCTATGAACATAGTGGAACATATGTCCTTGTTATATGTTGGAGCATCTTCTGGGTATATGCCCAGGAGTGGTATAGCTGGGTCCTCAGGTACTGCTATGTCCAATTTTCTGAGGAACCTCCAGACTGATTTTCAGAGTGGTTGTATCAGCTTGCAATCCCACCAACAATAGAGGAGTATTTCTCTTTCTCCATATTCTCTCCAGCACCTGCTATCACGTGAGTTTTTGATCTTAACCATTCTGACTGGTGTGAGGTAGAATCTCAGGGTCGTTTTGATTTGCATTTCCCTGATGACTATGGATACTGAACATTTCTTTAGATGTTTCTCGGCCATTAGAGTTTCCTCAATTGAGAATTCTTTGTTGAGCTCTGTATCCCATTTTTTAATAGGGCTATTTGGTTGTTTGGAGTCTAATTTCTTGAGTTCTTTGCATATATTGGATATTAGCCCTCTATCGGATGTAAGATTGGTAAAGATCTTTTCCCAATCTGTTGGTTGTCATTATGCCCTATTGACAGTGTCCTTTGCCTTACAGAAGCTTTGCAATTTTATGAGGTCCCATTTGTCAATTCTTGATCTTAGAGCATAAGCCATTGGTGTTCTGTTCAGGAACTTTTCCGATGTGCCCAGGTATTCGAAAGTCTTCCCCACCTTTTCTTTTATTAGTTTCAGTGTATCTGGTTTTACGTGAAGGTCCTTTATCCACTTGGACTTGAGCTTTGTACAAGGAGATAAGAATGGATCGATTTGCATTATTCTATATGCTGACCTCCAGTTGAACCAGCACCATTTGTTGATAATGCTGTCCTCTTTCCACTGGATGGTTTTAGCTCCTTTGTCAAAGATCAAATGACCATAGGTGTGTGGGTTCATTTTTGGGTCTTCAGTTCTATTCCATTGATCTTCCTGCCTGTCTTTGTACCAATACGATGCAGTTTTTATCACTACTGCTGTGTGGTACAGTTTGAGGTCACGGATGGTGATTCCTCCAGAATTTCTTTTATTGTTGAGAATAGTTCTCGCTATCCTGGAATTTTTGTTATTCCAAGTGAATTTGCAAATTGTTCTTTCTAACTCTATGAAGAATTGAGTCAGAACTGAAATGGGAGACATAACAACAGAAACTGAGGAAATTCAAAAAAATCATCACATCCTACTACAAAAGCCTATATTCAACATAACTGGAAAATCTGGAAGAAATGGACAATTTTCTAGACAGATACCAGGTACCAAGTTAAATCAGGAGCAGATAAACCATCTCAACAGTCCCAAAACCCCAAAAGAAATAGATGCAGTTATTAACAGTCTCCCCACCAAAGAAATGCCCAGGACAAGATGGTTTTAGTGCAGAATTCTATCAGACCTTCATGGAAGACCTAATATCAACTCTCTTCAAACTATTCCACAATATAGAAATAGAAGGAACACTACCCAATCCATTCTATGAAGCCACAATTACATTCATACCTAAACCACACAAAGACACAACAAAGAAAGAAACCTTCAGACCAATCTCCCTTATGAATATCAATGCAAAAATACTCAATAAAATTCTCGCAAACTGAATCCAAAAATCACATCAAAACAATCATCCATCATGATCAAGTAGGCTTTATCCCAGGAATGCAGGGATGGTTCAATATTCAGAAATTCATCAATGTAATCCAGTATATAAACAAACTCAAAGAAAAAAAACACATGATCATCTCACTAGATGTTGAGAAAGCATTTGACAAAATTCAACACCCCTTCATGGTAAAAGTATTGGAAAGATCGGGAATTCTAGCCCCATACCTAAACACAGTAAAAGCAATATACAGCAAGCCATTAGCCAACATCAAACTACATGGAGAGAAACTTGAAATAATCCCACTAAAATTAGGGACTAGACAAGGCTACACACTCTCTCCCTACCTATTCAATATAGTACTGGAAGTCCTAGCCAGAGCAATTAGACAACAAAAGGAAGTCAAAGTGATACAAATAGGAAAGGAAGAAGTCAATAAGTCACTATTTGCAGATGTTATGATAGTATATTTAATTGACCCTGAAGCTTCCATCAGAGTACTCCTAAACCTGATAAACAACTGCAGCAAAGTGGCTGGATATAAAATTAACTCAAACAAATCAGTAGCCTTCCTCTACTCAAAGGATGAACAGTCTGAGAAAGAAATTAGGGAAATGGCACCCTTCACAATAGTCACAAATAATATAAAATACCTTAGTGTGAATCTAACCAAGCAATTGAAAGATCTGTATGACAAGAACTTCAAGTCTCTGAAGAAAGAAATCAAAGATCTCAGAAGATACAACTATCTCCCATGCTCATGGATTGGCAGGATTAATATAGTAAAAATGGCCATCTTGCCAAAAGATTCAATATAATCCCCATCAAAAATATGTCTTACTTACGAAAATACACTGTGGTGCTTTGTAAATTTGATCTTCATTTTTTTTTTTAAACAAAAAGTGAGATTTTGGTTGTTGTCTCTGAGGATTATTTAACTCTTCCATTCTTCTGGGCATACAAAAGATAATATAGAAGTCAGTGACATTATAAACTAGTTACAATCTAAACAACTACATGCAAGAACCTTGTGACATAATATGTTGGCTCAACCTGAGACATGTGTAAAGAAGTCATCTGTTTTCAGGCCATCAAAAATGCAATTTCTCAACATAATGCATGTGTGACAGCAGGACTGTTAGCCTCTGCTTAAGCACCTTAAGTATTTTTGCTTAGCGATCAGATACTTACTATGACCTTGAAATATCAGCATCTCCATCTACACTTGAGACCTGCCCTGGTTCACAACAGTCATGCTGCTCCTTAAGATGACAAAAAAGACTGCTTAGCACTGCAGAAACTGGGTTTGTTCTGGAGTCACTTCTGTTGTATTTTTATTGTCATGATGTGGCATCTATGTACAAGATCTTGACATGAATAGCAAGGCCTCAGCATCCCAAATCTGAGCCATCCTCGGATCAGCTAGAAGCAGGAGATGGGCATCTAAGCATCTCTCTTGTACAGTCAGATACAGGCTGGATATACCAGCTTTGAAAGAGCCTGCAGCTGTGGGAGATGGGCTGTAGGGATTGATGGGTTGTTAACACAGTGAGACAGTTACATTGTCTCACTTTGACAGTTCTGCCACTTAACATTCTTATGGGCAGGCACCATGACCCAACCTCATAGCTAATAAGGCTTGGCACAGTTTTCTCTCTCTCTCTCTCTCTCTCTCTCTCTCTCTCTCTCTCTCTCTCTCTCTCTCTATCTATCTATCTATCTCTGATTCTTAGTTAATATCATTGTCCACAAGCCGAAAAGCTGGCCAGCCTGTGATATTATAGGATGGAGAACAGTGGTCCCTAAACATAGAAGAAGGTCCCTGGTGCCTCCAAGTTTCTGGAGATAAAGCTACATTATACATAGGGGCCTTCTTCAACACTGAATGACTGAGAACTGAATGGAGGCATTGGACAGTATCTCAAAACACATTTTGCCAGATGTCTTTATGTTACAAGGAATGAACCTGAAAGCTTTAGGGGAAGGGACTTGTGTCCACTGTTTCTGAGCCTGATGACCATGTGTTCCACAACAAAAAATCTTCCACACAGAGCCTATTCCCAAAAGAGACTTAGACTTCTATTCTCCTCAGACTTAACCCAAGATGCTATCCTTAATTCTTCATTCTGGATGCTTGAGGCTGAAATTCCTGTGTCTGGGACTCTTACTGAGCCTACTTCATGGGACACCCATGTCTTATTTTCTTATCATGGCTTCAGCCTCCCAAATGACCTTTCTTACAATCCTAGGATTGAGCCTACCATTTCCTTTGTATGAGATGCATATATCTGGTTTCTCAAAATTCTTTTCTTTCTACTTAAGAATCTGCATGGTTGTCCATGCATACTCTCCATGTACATTGATTTGCTCACTTGAGCATTCAAGACTCTAATGTCTCTCTTACTACATTTCAAATGGTTTCTCTTAGGGTTCTCATCAAATGGGCTTTTCATCATCTCTAAACACATTAGCAACATTCTTCCATGCTTAATGTGTCTGCTTCCCACTTAGGAGTTCTTCTCTGTTTCTTCCCAAGAGAAAACAACATGCTTTTAAACTTATGTCAGATTTCCCTTTTGTAAGAAGTGGTACCTGAATATGGCAGTTTCTCACTCCTTTCTCCTCTTTTCTGGCCAGAGAATGATCTAAGATAATCATGCTCTTTATTTTCTCAGATTTGAATAAGTGAGTTTATTAGTTTCATAGCAGGCAAAAGAATTAATAGCTGATAGACAGCAGTAGACAGAAAGCAGAATATCATCAGATTGGGTGCTTAGAGCATCCAATGTGATTGAGAGGGCACACAAAGGTAATTTCATTACATTGGGGGTTAACAAACACCCATCAAAAATTGACTTGGGGAAGTTGAGGCAGTCAGCTGGAGCTCTCCATGAAAAAGCATCCATGTCTAAACTCTGACTTGCTGTTTCCACTAGAGATGTTTTCATATTGTTGGACAAACAATAACAAATGGCTGTTACTGTTCACCTTTTAGTTGATCTCAAACACATGGTGTTTTTTAAAATACTTGATGCTTGATATTTTTTTTTGTTCCCTCTCTGTTACAAAACCAGGAGACCAGTCTGGCTCAGAACAAGAGATCATAGAGACTACTGCATACAAATATGCTTGGTGTGACTTGGGGAGGGGGCAGGCTCAACCCTGCTTCTAGAGTCAGCTTCTCAATAAGCTTAAACAGCACATGACAGTTTATGAACCTCATGTTCATTTCATTGTCTAACTTCTGACCTCCTGCAGTTCCCTCTGAGCCTTTGAATAACTTACCTACATTGCTGTATGTGTCTGTTTAACTGAATGCTATGCCTTTTCATGTAAGTTTATAAAAAGCTTACAGAGAAGTTATGTGTACATGTGGGTCTCTCAAAACTGAGGACTAAATTATCATAGCGTCAGGTGTGTGAGCACAGTCTATATCCACTGTGTCTGTGGATAACATTATTGTCTGACACATTTTCAAGTCCCTTTTGAAAATAGCTATAATTGTCCTACAAACATCATATATTTTCTGAAAGCAAATGTTAGTGTCAAATCCCCATTAACCTTAAGAGACTCAAAGCCCAGTTATCATTTTAAAGTGTTCAGTACAATAAAAAGTCCAAAGATCCAAGATAATTCTCTAAAATCCATCATCTAAAATGGGATACATATGGGAAAACATGTCACAATTTAGTCTAGATAAAAATATGTCCCAAGACTTAAATCTGTCAAAGTATAGGTTTGTATTAAGTCACACAGAATTCCTGAGATTCAGTTTCTTGGTCTATATGAATTCCTATTATCTTGCTTTTAACAGAAGGGAAGATTAAATCTTTTCATGAGCTTGAAAGTGCTTAGCATGATATTTGTTGAATACCAAGAGTTTGTTAAAAGTTTAGGCTCCTTATGATCAATCAAATGATTGGAGGCACCAAAGAAATGGATCCATGCATATGAGGCTGGAAAGTCATGTAACTTGGGGAGTCAGTCTCAAGCAAGAGTGAGGCTGAGACATGTCCAAACCCAAAACTCTTGTCCTCAGACTGGACAAGTTAGGACAGTTTCCTCCTTGCTCTGGGCCTACACTCTGCAGTGAACGTAGTCTGCATGACTACCACCTTTGCTACCCCTGAGGTAGTCATGTAGCCTGATGGCCAAACTACAGGTTTAACTTCATTTCTTCCTATAAAGACATGTTCAGCAAGCACCTGTAATTCCTCTCCGTGCAAAGGAAGCATTCCCAGCAGCTCAGTATCAGCCAATAATGGAAACTAACCCTGAAAACCCCCTACCCACTCCCCAAGGTTTATATAGTTCTTGTTGCCCTCAACAAAGGAGAGCTCTTTCCCTAAAAACCTCTTAGAGAAGACATTTTCTGCCAGGAACTGATGCTGCTGCAATCCTGTAAACACACCCACCCACCCTGATAAGCTTTGTTCCTTCCATTCAGGCCAGAGTGTGCAATGATACCTGAAAACCCTGAGGGTAGAAACAGAACATGCACCCTCAACTGGTGGCTATTTTGTATTTTACTATAATGTCAAGAAAAAGAATGAGTATTAAGATCCTTTTAAGAGAGGGGAGAATCTGCCGGTTGGAAAGTAACAGACATTATTCTCTATTCTTCTCTCTATACTCACACAGCCCATCTTCTCCAGAACAATTCCGACACTGACAACGCCCAGCTATCGTTGCTCTTCCCATCAGCACTTGCTTCACTGCTAAAAAATCTGTGTTAGGGTCTCAGGTAGCCAGTGGAGAAAGCATTTTGTTTCCTTCTTTGAAGGCAGGATGCTAGGTTCACATGGAACAGGTCTCAAATAGAATGTCCCATTGATCTGTGGCTTATCCATAGAGCTATCCCTAAGGGAAGAAATTTAGAAAATTGAGAAACAATTAAAAGAGGAACTGTGTTATTTTTCTACGTGAATTTGTGTGTGTGTGTGTGTGTGTGTGTGTGTATCATTTTACGTGTTGGGAGGGGGAGAAAGGGTGCGTGTGAGAGTGGGTGCCTGCAAGACCCAGAGGAGTTAGATTTCCCCTGGAGTTGATGCTATAGATTGTTGTGAGCCTCTTAGTCATGTGCTAGGAACCAAATTCTGGTCCTCTACAAAAATAGTTTATGCTTCTAAACATTGAGCCATTTCTCCAGCACCTATACATGATTATTTTAATCTTAAGACATCAAAGAATATTTGGGGGATTCTCAGTGTGTAACCCACTTCCTGGAGCTTTATACAGTATATTGGCATTTTCTCCTCAGATCTGTGACAGAGCAGGACAGCACAAGGCACTTCTAGACCATTCATTGTCCTTGCCTCTGGCACCTCACAGATTTCTTTCATTCTCCAAGAGAGATGGCATTTCAGAATTGACAGCTTCTCTCTCAAGCTATGCAAGAGCTGTGATGGGTGATAAAGTCAGGCCTCCCCTCCGGGTGTGCATTACAAGCAAGGATGGACTTACTGCTCAAGATAAACTAGAGACATGTGACAGCAAAGGAAAGAGTGAGGACACATCCCTACCTCTGTCTCCTAAGTTCCAGACAAGCACTTTCAAGAGAATCATGGCAGAGCATGAAGGAGAGAAACCCAACTTCTCTAGTTCTAGAATTCTGGTGTAGTCAGAGCTCATAGCAAGCCCCATGTCTCTCTAATTCTCCAGGAGGTCAAAAAGCATTGCTGGCCAGTATTTTGTAAAACAGAGATCTTTTGGCTATTAGCCATCCCTGCTCTTAGGATCACACATGGAATTAGAAGCTTTGGGGGAAATCAATGTTCTTTTCTTTCCTTCCAGAGATGTTACTTAGGACTCCATGCTGGAAGGCTGACTGGCTTGATCTTGTGTAGGACTTGTACAGGCAACCACAGCTGCTCTGGTCTTTCTGTCTTTTCTTTCTCAATGGTCCTTGAGACCTGGGGAGAATGTAATACAAATGTCCCATTTGTGACAAAGCACTTCACAGTCATTCTCTACACTTGGACCAGTTGTCAGTTTCTACATTAACCACCATCTACTACACAGAGAAATTTAATGAGACCTGAGAACTGTGCTATGGGTAGAGAGATAATTTAGATAATATGTTCATTTAGAAGTAATAGTGAGTTATAGGAGACTAGTAGTCAAGGTGGCTGTGAAGTGTAAATCAATTACACTTATTTTCTGTACTCTGGGTCATGTAAGATATACTGGGTTTGCTATCAGATGACATGTGGTCAATATTCTTTTATCTCTGCCTCCTTGTGTGGTCAAATGATTCTAGACTGTAAAAACTATTCTAGAAGTGAAAACTCAGAAGTTTTTATTTCTCTTCCGAATGGGGATTTTTGGTAAGCTTTTTCTTTACCTACTCTTTTGTGATTACTCAGAATCAGCATCTAGGTAGGAAGAGAGCAGAGATGTCCAGTTATTACATCTTTTGCCTCCAGGTTCCCTTTTCATTTATCACTCAGCTGCTGTCTCTTTGAAGAGAGACTAGGCAGTTCTTCCTGAACCCAAGTCTGAGGGCCAATGAGCTATCCTCTTCATATGCAAAAATCAATGATGCTACTATGACTTAGAGTCAGAAAGATGCAGGCCTGGACCTTGGCATCAACTCTTTACAGGTGCCAGTCTAGGTATGATCTGAACAAATCATTTCCACTCTTTAAACTTTAGTTTCCTTATCAGTAAAAGGTCTGTGGGTGCCATAACGATGTCACAGGGAACTCTCATATATATTGTGTGCTGTCAATACATTTTCTCATGCTGTAATAAAATAGTGGAGATTGGGTAATTTGCAAATGAAAAGGTTTCATTTGGTATATAATTTTAGAGGCTAGAATTAGAGGCTAGAGCCAGATATGACCTCTGGTAAGGATCTCAGGCTGTGTTATAATGTGCCAGGAAGCAGAAGAGCAGTGGACAAGAAAGAAACCATAAGGACTACATTGATGGATTATAGTCTATTCTCAAAACAGCCAGTTCAATCCCATGCAAAACAGCCTATTACACCGTAAATGACTCACCTTCCTACACTAACAACCATGAACTAAGATTCTAACTTGAACTCTGGTGGGAGGGGCACACTTACTTTATACTAAATGTGTAACTAGCCTTTGCAGCAATTGACTATCTCCCCATGCTCTATGGTCCTGTCTAATCCTAATCTCAAGGTCTCTGCTCTTCCAAAGCCCGCATCTACACTGCCTCCAGTTCTCTCTTGAATATTCAAGGGCATTACTTCCACTGTTGTGCACCCCTGCCCCCGCATCATTGATTTTTTTTTCCATTTTCTCCTGAAACAGTTCTATCAATATGCAAAAATATTGCTCTGTAGCTATTTCTCTTATCTTAAAAAAAAAAAAAAACAACAACTTATGATTCTCACTTTCTTGCCAGTTTCTAACCTACTTTTTCTCTCCCCATTTGCAGCCAAATCCTTGAAAAAGTTTCATCTACTCGCTACCCACAACTCCCCTTTTACAATTTTACAACAGTCCTTCTGATCAATCCCTTGGCTGCATCAGTTCACTGAAACTGCTCTTTTCAAGGTCACCTGTGACCTTTGTATTGCTAAATCAATGTTCTGTCCTTATCCACAGTAGCCTGGAGGAAGCACCCTTCTCTTGCATAGCATTGCTTTCTTCGGTTGGCAAGCTATCTGGTTTTCCCCTGACGTTCTGTTCCCAGCCTCACTGACCACACCTTTCAGCTACCTTGTGGGGAAGGAGAGGTCACTCTTCATCTGTACACTTCTAATGATGATGTGTCACGGAAACATCTCTTGGTCCTTTGTCTCTATGGACTAATCCTTCATTGCCTATATATACAGTCTTACACATTTTGCATGGTGTCTATAGTCCAAGATTGCCAAGCTAACATTTTCATTCCTTATCTCTCTCTCTCTCAAGCTAGAAGTTCAACAACAGACTAACACATCTAGTCCTTATATGTATATCTCACTGACATGTTAACATTGTGCCCCAAACCAATCCTTTTATCTCCTTTCTGCAGTTTGTACATTTCAGAGTTCTCTCCAGCTAAGCAAAAGGCAACTCCATTATTTTGTTTTTTTTTTTCAGTCAGAAACTCTAAAGCCAGCCATAACTTCATTCTCCCATATTCTGGTTCCAAATCATGAACACACATGTCTGTTCTACCTTTGAAATTATAGAATCTGGCCAGTCCCACCATTCTGTAACACTCACTCTTGGTATGAGTCACCATGACTGCTTACCTGGGTGATTGTCATAGGCTCCAAGATAGTCTCCTAACTTCTACCAGTGCCCCATTCCTGTTTGATTTCAACAAAGCATTTTCTACCAGTGGCTTCCCATCCTGTGAGGAGGAAACTTGACACTCAGAAGCATACAGACACTCCAAATTCAAATACCTTTTGTAACTCTAGTTTCATTATTGTTGTCTCTCCTCTGTCACTACTCCAATCGCACTGAACTTTTTATTTTGCCTTTAGGCTTCCAGGAACACTTCTGCTTCAAGATCTGTGCAGAAGCTCTTCTGAGACAAAAGTGAGTGTATTTCACTCCCTTGGTGCCTTTTGGTTTTCAATTAAATGTCTCATCTGGATGAATCTGCCTCTACCATAGTACAAAAAAATCATATCATCCTGTTCTTGGAAACCATTTAAAATCCCCTGATTCTTGTGTTAAGTTTTCTATAGCATTTACTTGTTTCTAACACACTATATTACTTACTTAGCATTATATTTCATGCTTTATGTATACCTCCCAGACTTCAAAAGCATAACTACCTGCTTGTACACACTGTCAGGGCAATGGTCTTATTTGTTTATTCACATGAAAACATACAATAGTACCTGGAATACAATAAACAATAATCAAGTGTCTGCAATATGCAAGAATTCATTAGACTTTGGCATGCTGCAGGGATAAATTGAGCAGAAGTAGACACTACTGTGTGACAAATGGATCAAAGGGTGGCATGCACCACAGATTATATTTTAAAGGATCCTGGTTATTCTTCTGGGTAGAATGCTTGACTTTTCAATCTATCAATCAACCAACCAACCAATCAATCAATCATCTACAGAACCCCTACACTCTTCAGGATGAGAAGATGAAAGAAGTTAACACAAAATCTTGCCCAAATGGCAACACTTAGCCACATAAAACAATAAGCAGACAGTGCCAGGCAGTATATTACCAAGTGCTAAATTGGGTGTTATTGACTCTAAGTGCTGCCAGAATTCATAGAGGGGAGAAATCAATGGCACCAGGAATGTATATGGAGCTCTGGGCCATCACTCCTCAAGTTTCTTGAGGGCAGGGACTATATCACATTTCTGGGAGTTTTTCTGTTTTTCTTGCTTGCTTTTTTTCTTCCTTTATCCTCCCTCTCATGCACCCAAGTACAGTGCTGCCTCATCATGAATATATAACATTACCTTTCTTTATGTTCCCCTTAACTACTTTCAAAATGGATTTGAAGAAACTTATAGGGATATAAAATAAATGAACATGCTTTAAAGGTAGGTGGTGAAGAAAGGTGTAAAACAAGACTAGAGACAAAAAACAAAACTAGGGATGGGGAAGTAGAATGGTAATACACAGCCCATAAACTCTCATGCCTTGGCAATAGACGAATCATGGACGTGGCTCTAAGCTTTCAGTGGAAAATCTGAGTAGGAAAACCTGATTAATTATGCACTTCATATTGTCCCTTTGACAAAACAGACCAACTGCTCAGCAGACACAAAACTATTCTGGATACTTAAGCCTTGAATATATCCATCCCTAGAGTCTTCATCCAGCAGGCTACAATGTAATGAACATCATCCTTAAGGAGTTCTCAGTGCACACTCAGCTGGGAGCTTTGTGTGACTGTTTGTTCCAGCCATCCTTCCCACTGTCTGCTACTATTCCTTGTCAGGAGTCTTGAATGTTAATGAACAACATTTAATAAGATAAAAAGAAATGGGACAAATTCAAGAAGGGACCAATTTCTCTTAGAACTTCATAGTATATAAACAACACTTTCACACTTCCTCCCTCCCTCCTCCCCCTCTCTCTATCACACACACACACACACACACATGCACACACCCTACCAGAGTGAAAATCAAATAATTTTACAATCTCCTGTATATGCTACATTTCTTTTCTTTTACTTTTTACCTTTCTACTGATGCATAATCACTGTATATATTTGTGCAGTCAGTATGATCATCTCAATATCTCCTTATCATGTGTAATGATCAGATCACCTCAATCATTTGTCACTTTTTTTGTGTTGAAACCATTCCAATAAATATTGTGTATTAGATATTTTGAACACACTATTAATGGTTGTCAATCTTGTTATCTTTCTAATCTACAGAATATTAGAAGTTATTCCAGGATACAACTGTCCCCCTGGACCTTCAAAGCATCATCCCTCCATCATTCAAACTTCCCATATTTTATTATCTACTTCCACAGGTTCATCTATTTCTAGTTTCTACATATAAACAAGAGCATATGGAATTTGATTTTCTATGCCTTGGGTATTTCACCTAACTTGATGACCTCCAGTCCCAGTCATGTGGGCACAAATGATATCATTCATTTAGTTTTTACATAGGACTGAAAATTACTAAATTGTATACTTACCACTGAGGTAATATCTGTTCTATACTTAATTCTCTTGCTAGATTTTTATGTTTATCAAAGCCAAGTACAAAATGTAACAGACCTTCATATATCTCTTATAGTGCCTAGCACCAGGCTTTGCTCTACATAAATATTTTTCTATTCACTTACTGGGAAAGAAATTAGAAAAAACTTCCATTCACAACAGCTTCAAAGAAACTCTAATGCCTGTGACTAGACCTAATCAAGGAGTTGAGGGATCTATGCAATGAAAACTTCAGCTTGAAGAGTAAGAAATTGAAGAAGACATTAGATGATGAAAAATCTTTCCATGCTTATGGATTGGCAGAAAAAAGCATTGAAGAAGTGGCTAAATTGTCATAAGTAATCTACAGATTTGATTCCCATTCTATCAAAATTCCAATTACAGCTTTTACAAATCTAGAAAAAATAATCTTAATATTTTTATGTATGTGAAAACTGCCAAGACTCACCAAAACAATCCTAAGCAAATACAACAATGCTGGAGGAATCAATTATAACATCTGATCTAAAGCCACAGCACCAACCCACAGTAACAAAAACTGTATTTCAATGGCACAAAAAGGTATTTAGATCAACAAAGTAGAATAGAACAGACTATAGGCCCCAGCAATAAACTCTCATAGCTGAAGCCTCCTAATTTTTGACAAAGGTATCAAAAACATACTTTTGGGGAAAAGGTGCTGTAAAAACTTGTGCTAAGAAATACACATTGGAAAAAAAAATGGTGATAAGAAAACTGGCCAGCACAAAAAAAATTCAAAGTAGATCCAAAAATTAAGAACTGAACTTTAGAAATTGTTAGAAAACAGTTAAAATACTTCAAGTAAAGAAATGGCAAGGACTCTCTGAACAAATAATCCAGTAGGACAAGAAATAATCCCAAGAATTAACAAATGGGATTTTGTGAAATAAAAAAAAAAAAAATGCTTTCACAAAAATGGTAAAAATTTCAGAAAGTAAAAAGATAGCCTAAAGAATGAAAAAATGTTTTCCAACTATGAATTTAGGCTAACATAGAATTCTAAAACATAGGAAGTGCAAAAATTAAGCACCTCCAAACAAATTATCTAATCAATAAGCAGGTTAATAAGCTGAATAGATGATTCTCAAAAGAAGAAATTCAAATGTCCAAAATACATTTGAGGGGAAAAGAGTTCAACATCCTTAGGTAGCAAGGGAGTACAGGACAAAGTGCTCTGAGATTCCATCTTGCCTGAGTCACAATGGTTATTGTCCAGGAAGCAACAATATGAAGTGCTTGGGAACAAGAATCCAGGATACTGCTGATAGGAATTGAAACTGCTGCAGCTACTATGTATAAACATAAACATCACTGGGCATGCTCATCTAAAACCTGAACTGACCTAGCTATTCTGCCCTACAGATACACATGGAATCAACATGTCACAGAGATACTCACATATCCATGTTTATTGAAATACTCTTCTCATCGATAAGAAGTAGATCCAGCTTAGAGGTTCGTCGACAGGTCAATATATAAAAATAGGACCCGTTTACCCAATGATGTTTCATTCAATCAAAAAAAAAAAAAAAACCTCAAAATCTGACTGGCAGGAAAATAGATGCAACTGGAAATTGTTAACACCATTTCCACTGTACACCATGAAAAATGGGAAAAAAGAAACACTTGTGGGCCCATGAAATTGCAAAATCTTTTATTATTCCTACCTCATAAGGTGAGTCACTGACCCATCAGCGTCTCCAGACCAGGACTCAGGAAGCCTTGTTTGTTCTGGCAGACCCAAGTATGGGTTTTATTGGGGTTTATAAACATATAACCCTTCAAATAATGTCTCAAGGATTCAAGCCATTTCCAACTCCTAGCTCTGTCCACTTGCTTAGTGTTTCTATGATAAGCAAATGAATAGATATAAGCCTCACTGTTCTTTTCTTTTATCCTTTGCCCCAGATTGATTCACACACTTATGCTACAGCTCATTAACCCAAGTAACCACACATCTTCCCTAACCACAGGAACACTGAGAAACCCCAATTTCCTGTCATCTCAGGCAAAGGAAAGGGACTTAGTGAGCTAGCATTGTCTTTGACACAGAAGAAAACAAGCCAGATAGCATTTGAGTTTGTGACATTGCTAGGCAGGTTAACCTTGATTTAGATCCCATTCTGAAATGAGTCTGCATTATGACAGCAATTCTCAGAAATGAAGGGGTAAACTCGGTCAAGGTCATAATCAATAACAATATCTGGATGACTTGTTTTATGCCCTGGATCTTCAAAAGTTAATAAAATGATGATTGGAGAAGATTAAATCCATGTTCTTCTGTAAGAGCTACACATATATTATCCTACCATCTAATCTAACAAAATGACATAAAGTGAACCAAACATATCCTACAGAAGAGTTCTATAAATTATGACGCTAAAGATGTTCTAATAAAGATTTTAAATTATTTACCTCCGAGGAATAATAAAGAATATCAATATGTACCTGAGAGACAATATCTCCTCCAGAAAAGCATTTCGCTAACTTCTCCTGGTGTCATTTTTACAGTCTTCTTCTTATTGTCTTAAGCTAAAGTGAGAATGCACATTTAAATATTTTTATCATATTCTACTCACTGATTTCAGATGCTTCTCAGTCTGTGTCCTGCATAACAGAGTGAAGCTGAATGTGCCATCATAATGTAGAGACATTTTCTGCTGGGTTCACTTGTTCTTTCTTTGTTAATTGCCCAGTCATTATTTTATATACTTATTACCCACTCATTATCCTATATCCTGCCTGGATGGTTTTCTCCCCTCTCCACCTTTGTTAACCTTTTGCTTGTGGCTTCTCTTTCCAGTTGTTCATATACTACCTACAGAAGGAGTAGAGTGCATTTTCTTCCCATCCAAGGACTAACCAAACTTGACCTTAGATAAAACATATTCTCTAAACTTGGATGTGATAGATTCCAGGTTTGGGATACAGTAGAAAAATCTTTTTCCTCTGCATCTTTAACATATTATGGAGATGTAATATCATGTTATAATCAGTCTAAATCTTGGGCACATAGGATCCATTCAGACTTTGTTGTAGAATAATCTAGCTTTTAGAAAACAGCTATCTTTCAGCAGAAGAGAGACATGAAATCGGCTGCTAGAAAATGGGCTTGGCATGGCTGAATTCTCTGCAGTTGATAATAAGATAAACAAGAAGCAGAAAGATCTAGTTCATATGTAATGATACTGTAATTTGGGGGAGGTAATTTAAATTTCACTCATTTGTTGTAATCAGAATGTGAAGGTTAGGTTTCCTATCAGGACTCATTCTGGTCAATGTGTTTGCCAGTGAGTCATCTCATTTCTGAAGATTTTTAAACACATAACAGACATTTGAAAAATATCTTTTTGAATTTTAAGAACTATGATTGAAATTTCATAATATATCATGAACATGCTTATGTTTAACCCCACTACTTACTGTTTATTATGCTTCACTGTGTTTCAAGTAGCTCTTGACTTTTCATTTCTATGTAGTTTTTAGTTTCTGAGGCATTGATTTTTGTTCTGCCATTATTGTTTCTAAATCCCAATTTTGTTATTTTTGTGTGTCTTAATTCTTAAATTATTATATTTTTAACTTTTAATTTATTTTATCTCATGAAAAGAGTTTGATTTACAGTTACATTTACCTTTACTCCTGAGGAATTGAAAAAAAATTCATAAAAATTTACTTCAAGGAATTCATCAAAGTTTTCATTTTTGACCTTGGCCATGATCAATTTTTTATGAACATGTCATGGTATTTTGAAGAAAAATATATTACCTTAGGCTACACATTTTGACGTACATATGTAAAATTAATCGTGCTTGTTAATATTCAGTCATCACTTTCACTATTTATTTGAGTCAATTTGATCTATAAAGTGATATTTTAAAGTTTCATTCTTTGGGTGATGCAATTATTCATGCATTCTGAAGTCATTTTATGATATTTAAAAGAGAAACTTTAATGACCATTATATCTTTATCATGAAGAATGACCCCATTAACCTGCTAAAAGCTTGTTTTGAAATCTCCTTTTCTGCTATTAATGACCATTCCTTACTGCATTGCCTTGATGTATCAGGGCATGCAATTTCATTTTAAAATTTTGTAAGTGAATTTGTTGTAGTTACACTTATAAATGGTACAGGGGGAGATTTGTTTTTGGTTTGTGCTTGCTACAGTTCTAAGGCTTTAAGATTCATTGTGTTTTCATATACATATTCACCTTATCATATTATTTTAAACACGAACATTTATTTTAAATTAATTTCAGGGCTGCCAACATGGCTTCATGGGCAAAGGTACTCACTGTCAGTCCTATCAACCTAAATTTAATCTCCCACTTAAGTTAGATAACTAGAACCTACATGGCAGATAGAGAGAATGGAGTCCCACATATTGTCTCTGATCTCCACCTGTGCACTGTGACACAGGCACTACCCTATACAAACAAAATAAATAAATATATAATAAATAAATATAAAATTTTAAAATTAGTTTTAGACTTAAGATCAAAACACAAAGATAGTACAGGTTCCACTTTCTGAACACCCAGTTCCACCTATTATGTACTTATGCTACTAAAATGAACTTGTCATAGCTAAAGAACTGATAATTGATGTATACCAACTAAAGTTGGGATTGCTTTCAGGTTTCCTTAGCTTTTACTGAATGATCCTTTGTAATGTGGTCCCATGAAGGCTGGACATCGTGGGGGGGCGGGTATTCAAAGATGGGGAGGTGAGGTATGGGGGAGGGTGGGTGGGGTACACCATCATAGAGGCAAGAGGAGGGGGAAGGGATAGGGAGTTCCTGGGAGGGAGGGGGGAAAGAGGGTAAGGGGAAAATATCTGAAATGTAAATAAAATTTCTAATTAAAAAAAAAAAGAAAAAGAAAGTAAGGGTTGAGGCTTAAAAAAAAAAAAGAGATCCCATCCAGAATCCCACATTACTTGATGCTGTTGTGTTAATCTCTTCTTGTCTGGGAGAGTGTCTCAAATTTTCACTGTTTTTGAAGAGCAGTCTTGACATATCCCAATCAAGTATCTTACAAAATGTACTTTAATTGAAAATTATTCTTACATTTTTTTTTAAATGTAAGAAATAGATTTGAGACAAAGTGACCATAGGTATTAAATCTACAAACTTGGGCTTCCACATATTCACACATACACATGTACACACACAAAGATGCATACACACATATATGAGTGTCTCTTATCAGTATGAATTTTTATCACTGATATTAACTTGGATTGCCTGAGGTATGCTGGTTATGCCGCACCAACTAGAAAAGTACTGATTTATATTTATACCATGGACTGTTATCAGTCAATAAAAGAAGCAAGATATTGACACATAAAACGACATGAATGGGTTTAAATGTCTTACTCCTGGTCCAAAAGCTATTCTCTAAATTCTATATAGTACATGATTCTCTTTATGTAACATCTTCAAAGTCACAAAACTACAACTGTGGAAAGACATTTAGGTTGCATCTAGTTTGGGAGTACTGAAAATAAAGCTACTAAGCATTTTTATATGAGGATAAATTTTCATTTTCCTAGGACAGGCTCCCAAGAGTATAACTTCTGGTATGAAAAGTAAATGATTAATTTTATGTGGAATTTCTAAGTCTTATTTCAGAGTAGCTATACCATACTCCATTTCCATCAGCATTTCCCGTCAGATCTATTTCCTTCTTACCCTTTCAAGCCTTTGACTTATTTCATCTTTTATTCCTTTAAAATGTTAGACATATAATAGTTATTGAGACACCAAATCTTCTAGGTTCAGACTCCATCTCAGAAAACCTGACCTAAGGTTAAACTCAACAGGCTATACCTACAACCAGGTTCCAGACTAACTCCCACAATAAGACCTGTGCCTAGCACCAGTTTCCAGGTTACCCCCCAACAAGAACTGTGTCTACCACCAGTTTCCAGGTTATTCCCCCGACAAATCTGCACCTCCAGGTTACAAGCCTGTCCCTGACACTTCACTTCCAAACAACCACCAATCAAGAGGAAATCAGAAGTTAAGTTTATGGCTTGGCTCCAGCACCAGCCAATTATGTTAATGGCCATAATGGCTCCCCAATCAGATCTGTACCAGGCTAGATACTCCGTTCTTGCCTCTATAAATGTTTGCCTGAAACTGTACTTGCATCAGAGATGGTGGTGTGGCCCATATTCAAGCTTAAATAAAGAGACTCTAATGTGATTGCATCGTATTTGGCTCTTTGGTGGTCATTTGGAATTCACAAAGATACAACGTTATGTGACGATATATATATATATCATTTGGAATTCACAAAGATACAACGTTATGTGACGATATAATATATATCTAACGGGTTTATCTAGCCTGGTATATATATATATATATATATAAACATTTCTGTGTTTTATTGGTGACCTGTGACCTGTGGGGCTCCTTTGTATATTCTAGTGTGACTAAATTAATTGTGAATGTGACTGAATCTAGAATCACTTAAGGGACAAACAGCTGAGGGATTACCTTGATTACATTAATTGAGTGGTAAGATCCATCCACTGTGGGTGGCACCATTCCCTTGGTGAGATCCTGGACCATAGAAATGGAAAAGGGGCAGTGAGCAACAGCATGTTCATCCTGTTTCCTGGCTGTGGATACAATTCCGCCAGCTGCTTCAAGCTCCTGCCACCTATACGTCCTCTCTAAGATAAAACGCACCCACTGTGAACCAGAACAAACCATTTTGTCCTTGAGTTGCTTTTGTCAGAGTCTTTTATCACAGGAACAGGAAAAGATATTAAGAGATCTAGGTGTAAGTCACTTATAAAATGAGTAGTTTAGCAAAATACTTTCTCCCAGCCTCCATCTTGTCTTTTCCTTTCTTTCTCAGAAGAGAGATTTTTAATCTAAGGAAGAGCAATTAAGTAATATGTTCACAGATAAAATTTTATTATTATATCTAACACTTTTTCATATCTACAAACTTCTAAATCTAGAAGATTTTCTCCTGTTTTATTCTAATAGCTTTATGGCTTTGTTTTATGTATAAATCCATGGCTGTCTACAATTAATTTAAATGTATTTTGCTTATCTTCACTTATCTAGTATTATGTGATGGCTAGCTTTACCACATTAACACAAGTTAAAATCAGCTGGGAAACAGTATAATATATATTGGGCTGGCCATTAAGTATGTTTGTATAGGATAGCCTTAAGGTAATTGCTGTCAGAAGACCTAGTCTACTGTGGGTAGCACCATTCTCTATGTAGGGAGTCATTTATAAGAGTGGAGAAATTAAGGTGAGCAAAAGCAAGAAAGTGAGTGTGCATGCAATCATTTCCCCCTATTCATGACTGTAAGTATACCTAACTAGCTGCTTCAATCTACTGCCACTATGACTTTTCTACTATAAAGGGCTGTAACCTGGAATTGTAAACTAAATTAGCCTCATTCTTCCCCGAGACTCTTTTGCCCAATAATTTCATCAGACCAACAGAAATGAATGTATGCATGGTTTATTCTTTCCTATATCTATTCTTCCATAATTTTGTGATTTGAGTTGTATAATTATAAAGTTTAAAACAATTGAATGAATTTTCCTAATTAACCATATTTAAGTTTAAAAGAATCTATTGATTTTGTTGTAATAAGATTTAACTTCTTGGTTTTCCTCTACACTATAAAGATGAATATTTTGAATATATTTGCATTATATTTTCTACTTATAACAGTAACAATTAATTCAATAACTATATTTATTTAATTTTATTGCTCATTTCCATCTATTTTAAAACAATTATGGTTATTTTCAATAATTTCATTATTCTACTGATTATTGTTCATTGTTTCCATTATTATTTGATTATTTAAATTTATAATATATAAATGAATGATAACATTTAGGAAGCATGTCTGAACATAACTCTTGTGATGTTTACCTGGGAACACCAACAGTGTGAGATAATTACATTCTTAGTAGGCAAGGTAGCACACATCTGTTATCTCAGCATTTCAAAAGACAGGAGTTCAAGTTATCCTCAAATACATAGTGAGATCTAGGCCACAAATAAATACATGAATAGATACTAAATAAATATATGGATATGTAAATAGATCGATCAATAGATAGATAGATGGATGGATGGATAGATAGATAGATAGATAATCCATCCCAGAAAGAAGGAAGGAATCTATTCTATTTTGCGTTAATATGCTGTAAATATTCTCTACATTATAAAACTTTGACAATATGGAAAGAAAGCAGGGTACAGAACCAATATCAGCTGAGATTTCTCAAAGAAGAAAAGGCTGAGAGCCGAGAAAGAAAAACTAAATCAAGAATTAAATGTTGTCCCAAAGGTCAAGTAGGATAATTACTAAGAAAAAAGTTATAGGATTTGTAATTAAAAAGTAATTATGACTTTTGAAAGAATGATTTCAAAGAGATTGTGAAACAAAAGCCTATTTCTTAGATGTGGGCTGAGACTTAGAGATAGCATCCTATGAAGTATCCATCCTCTCTCTGGGCTGTGGAGAAGTAACTCCTCCAAGGTTAATAGTTAATGTTGCGCAAGATACCAAGGATGCAAAGCAGCTGTATACTTCCTCTTGCCTGCTCTGTCTGTGACAGGAGCAGAAGTAGGAAGAGAGGCACATTCATCTAGTTAGAGGAGAGAGTTAGTGACAAGGAGCAGCTGAAAAAGTGAATCCTATAGGAATTAAAAAGCAAAATGAGAGGCATAGAATGGTAGGAAGGCAGGAAAATCGGATCTGTATCTGGTATTTTTAATTTAGAAAGAAAAAAAAAAAAGACAAGAAAAGTGTCTTGAGATCATGTTCCTTCAGAAAGGACTCCATTTTCCAAGGTCACTATGGAAATTAAGAATTGGCCTGGAAATCAGCAAAGCCAATAACACTTTACATTTCTACTTTACCTCTGGAAGTAGTGATGGCTGAGCTCAGAAGTCTCTCTTATATTCTTTGCATTCTTCTATCACAAGTGACAGAGAGCCATCAAAACCAAACCAAGGACAGCAACTGGAGACTAGGTGCATAGAGGGAAAGGGAGAACTGTAGGTATAGTTTTTGATCTACTTTATTGGGTTCTTATAGCTACAACCCTTCTCCATCCCAATCCCTTCCAACCTCTCAACACCAGACAGGAGAGAAAGAAGGTTAGAGGAGAAAAGGAACATATACCTCTTTATATTATTTCCTATTGCTTAGGGCATAGAGTTCCTTGGAGCAAGTCCAATCTTCATCATCAGGATATCTCCAATTTCTTCTAATCTCTAATCAGCAACCAGGATCAGCAGGGTGAAGCAATAGCAGGTCACTAGAGGCAGGGCAGCATCAGGGAAGCAGCAGACCCCACAGGCCTTCTCAGGCTCTCCCATTAATATCCTCTCAAGAGCTCTCAGAATTCCAAACATAAACTACCTGAAGCTGGCAAAAATCTCACCCCTCCTAGATCACAAGACAATCATAGTTAGCAGCTGTAGACAGTCTAAAGCAGCCCCATATTCGACATCTAGGATTAAAACAAAAACATAGTCACATAGCATAACGATTTTTAAAGAAACCAAAATTCTCACTATAGAGAACATTCAGAGTCACAGAGGAAACACAGGCAGGCTCAGAGGCTATAGCTTACTACGCACACATTTTCAGATGTAATGAATCATGGTACTAAATGCACATCCAGCTAGAATAGCTACCATAGCTTAGGTTCTTGGCAATGCCTATTTCAACCATTCTCATTGATATTTTACTGTTTAATTTCCTGATTTTATATCACACTTGATTTTATACAATACCTTAAATCCTAGTAAAAATAGAAAAGCTGTAACTGTCCCCTCCTCTGAGATATACTCTCACTCATAAAAGTAGAAGGCAGGAAAGTATGTCAAACCCAAACGGCTTCACTATTATCATCACAGGGACCTCGACAGTGATGGATCTGGTGCTGTCCTGCAGGCTACAAAGAGCCCAGGGTCAGGGAGCTTCTCTGCTGGCTCTCCAATCACTCCAGTCTTGAGTTCTCCTAAGCCAGCTGGGAACCAAACTGGGACTGCTGTCCATTAACATTTTTTCGGTTTTCTGCAGTGTACTCTAATTTATCCCTGTCATTTAGACCCAGGCAGTGGTCTTTAGTTTATTTCTGAGATCTGATTACATTTTTTATTCATAGAGAAGTAAGATTTAGGTATCGAAGATCAATAGCAACTCCATCATGCTTACATTATTAATAAGAAAGATGTTGTATGAAGACTGCTTGGTATATTGGATTTGCTCAGCAGCTAGGCTCATTGCAGACAGGTAAAACACTTGCATTGCATTTCACTTTGACTGCTCTCCCTTCTATATTGAAGGTGTGGTCTCCAGAACTCTCATGCCTTTCACACCGTGGTTTGATACAAATAGCTATTAAACGGGAATAGCAGCATCATTTATTGCAATGGGTCCAGAGGAAGAAGAGACCTGTTTTCTTTGGAGTCTTGGATTTCTGCTGTTTTGTAGGCTGCCTTGACTCAGCTAATATCAGCAACATCATTAGGGTAACAGTAGGAGGTGAGTGGGTCTTTGTTTACCAATCTTTTTTTTTCCCCATTCAACCCCAATGTCAGGACTCCCTCTCGCATAGTTCTTCAGTATCAACTTGACACTCACACTGTTCCTATAGCCTGCTATTTTTGATACACAAATTAAACAAGTGCTCTACTTAGTCCAAATCAAGGATTCAGTTCTTTGTATTGCCCAAGGATTTCCCAGAAAAAAGTGGAGGGAAATCTCAGAGGCCCAGGACAGTCATTGGAGGAAAAAGACATAACCTCTTTGTGCTGAGCTTATTTTTGCAAAATATCACCAAATAATCTGCTGTTGTCCCACAGTGGCCTGACTCGATAGCTGAGGAAAATCTGTCAGAATGATCTGTACCTTCCTGTAGCTCAGTACCAAGCAAAGCCAATGGTCAGGTTTCTCAGTTGTCCTGTTAAATTATTTGTGTAGCATTTAATGCCATTGATCACAACCTTCTTGTTACTAACTCATTCTTTGAGAGCTCCTGAAGAATGACTGTCTGAATCCATCTCCATCTGGGTTTCACACCTGCCCTACACTAGCCCCAAGGTGAGTCTCAGCATTCTCTTCCTGCCATATTCAATGATGCTAGGGATTTTCTTATTTTTCTATTTTCTAACAAAGCTTCAGATGGCAATTGTTTCAAATCACAATCATGAACTCCACATTGTCACATCTAGATCCCTTTAGTGGCTTTCTGGTGTACATGGGGAAACTCAAATCTCCTAGTATAGTGTCTCTCCAATTTTTGTTTCATGCTGTATGTTCTCAGCATAGAGCAAAATTAGAGAAGAGTTTCTTGAGACAGGAGTCCGGCTCTCAAATTCACTAAGAGAAAATATTACTGTTTCAACACTAGAAAAGCTTGCAAAGTTAAGCAACTTGTCTGACATCAAACAGCCATCAGTATCAGAATCAAGATCCAAGGCAGGTTTTTACAACTCTAAATCTGTGTTCTTAAGGAAGCTATTCTCCTGCAATAACAGCAGAATTCAAAGTGAGAGCTGTTTGCTGGAATTAGAGTGGAGAAGGGTACTTGGAGGTTGCTATATATTAGATCTTAAATGTCATACAAAGGCCAGTGTGCCAGACGCAGTCACTAGCCTCCAACAATATTGGAGGTAGTAGAACCTTTTAGGAGGTGAGGATTAGTGAAAGAAAATTAGGTAACTAACTTTGAGGGTGTGTTCTCAAAAGACATATTGACTGCCTGTCCTCACTCTTCTCTCTTTTCTGTGTATTCCTGCCCTGACACTCTGCTTTGCCATTACCTCAGAAACAGAGTCAACCCTACCACAGGCCGAAACTTCAAACACATATCCCCAAACAAACCTTCCCCTTAATAAGCTTATTGACACAGTATTTTGTCACAGGGATAGAATGCCAACTAACATAGAAAAGATGGGGTCATCAAGAAGACCTTGAAGATCTTTGCGATTGGGTCTAGGAGGAAAATAGAGAGAAAATCTCTCAGGAGCTAGGGACAAAGTAAACACATGCACAGAGAAAGAAATGTGCTCCAGATCTGCAGAGGGAAATGAGGGGGAAAAAAAGAAAGCCACAAGGAAAGCAAAATGTTACCTAGAGAGGGCAGGTGGTGGCCCATTGGTCTTTTGTCCTTGTATCATTAAGATAAGGCATCTCTAGCCAAACTGCTGGGCTCATTTCAGAAAGACAAAGTCCTTGTATTTCCCTCATTTCCCCTGTACCCTTTCTCCCCCTTCTGAACACCAACCAGTGGGCAGCCCAAACACATTTCTCAAAGTCTAATTAGCATCAACAATAGTTCAAGCTAATCGGCATAATTAATGGAGAGACAAGGCAATGACTGAGAGAATTATAAATGGGCATAATCGAATGTGATTGAGTCTGAAGCAGCAGCTATTCAGGAAAGCTGGAGTGGGAATGTGTAGCTTCATCCTCCCTTCCTTTCATTCTTCCTCCCTGGGCTCCCCTGCCACCCTGGCCCCCTGTCAGGCAGCATGAATACAAGGAGAGTCAGACTCATCAAATCAGATTCCATCCACAATGCAGGCAGTGACCTCGTCCAGAGAATTACTGTTATTAGATGTAATTATATAATAATAGTTTCACAACGGCCAGGGCCACCTCCTCTTGTCTAATAACACCCACACACCCACAGTGAAGATGTTCTCAGAATGGAACCATGGTTTCTGTTTGTCGAGGTCTCTCCAAATCCATACTGAGTTTCAGATCCTTTTCTTTATCACTCTCCCTACCCCCTGACTCCTCCTCTTCACCTACTTTATCCTTTACCCCTTCTTTCTCTCTTCTCTTCTTTTAGTTTCTCCCTCCCTCTGTCTCCTAATTACCCTCTGTTTTCCAATTATTTTGTAAACACTGTGCCTCTTTATTACTTTTATTTCACCCAAAGGATCTTTATTTTCTCCACACATTTGGTGTTTGTGCAAAAGAAAAACACGGAGTTCCATCATCTGTGGGATATCTCTGCCTTTCTTCTTTCTACTTTTTGATGAGACCACCATGTTTTACTGGAACATGACATCTCAAAGTTTACATGTGTTATTTTACCCCTCCCCACTCCCTCTTTCCTTACCTGCCCCCTCACCCCTGCCTCTGCTTTTTCTTTTCTTTTTTTTTTCATTTGCTCCTTCTCTTTTAACTTTTAGTATTGATTGAATCCCCAAATTGTCCCTGTCAGCCATGGGGATTAAGCAAGTCTTCACTACAGGACTTCCACCACTTTGCACATTAGCTCCTTCTCTAGCCACAGAAATCAGATCTGTGGTTCAGTCTCCCTTTTACATGTAAGCTTATCCCATCCTTTTCAGATCTATATTTGACCAGCAAGATCATGGAGGCCAAGAACCCAGTCTCAGCCTTGGCCTGGTGGTCAGAGCTAAGGGCTGAATTGTGAGAATCTAACAGAGTAAAGCTTCCTTTGTATCCAAGGCAGATGATCTCAATGATTTCTCTTGTTTCTCCTCTCCATGCTGTGCCTAAAGCTCTACAAAGCCAGATGTCATGTGTTTAGTACACCAAGACAGTATGGTGTATAGCCTGGCCCTATCTATGGACTTCCCTAGACCAGCCCTGAGGATCCCTGAGAAAGAATATAAGCATAACAGTTGCTGGGCAGAAAGGAGTAAAAGAGAAATTAAAATAAATCAGAGAGTCAGTAATCCCAGCACTGTAGAGGCTGAGGACGGAGAACTGCCACATGTTTAAGCCCACCAAGGGCTACAAATGGTGAGTTACAAACTAGCTTATTCCACTGAGTAAGACTATCCCAAAAACTGTAACAAAACAAAAGCCAGAGACAAGGAAACAGGTACCCTAGGTACCTCTTGCGTGTAAAGGATGTCAACTCTAACTCAACAAGGGAAAGGAAGAACAAAGACAGAGCATGTGGAGCTGCCCTTCAAGGGTTAACCTGTGTGCCCATGCTGGCACTTCATTACTATGAGTAAAGGTTTGGAGTTCAGAGCTTTCCTGGCAGAAAGGATGATTTATTTCCCTTCTCACTTATATATGCAACCCAGGGGTCAGCAAGATTTTTTTGGAATTCATACTACATACAGCCCTGGATATTTCAGCAATAATCTTTAAACACCATACCTCTGCTTGCATATATTTGTAGGAAGCAAAATGGAATTATGAAGAATCCAGGATTTAGAACCTAAAGACTGGACTCCGGTGCATTACTATGTAATGTGGCTCACAGACTCCCTCTGCAAAACAGATTGCAATGACAAACTTTAAAAGAATGTGTAATATTATCTTTGTTATTAATAGATATCTGAATCCTAACCCTATGTATTTACTGTAAATATTTCATAATAAAATTTGTTCTAAAATGTTCCATAATCATCCATTACTATACAAGTTGATTTTCATGTTATCTCTAGAAGTAGGATATATATGTAATATCACATAATAGATATGGACTGGTAAGTATCTGCTTCTTGCCTAATATAGAAAGGAATGGTTATAAATAAGTGGCTATGTCTGCTGTGTGAAGGTCACATCACATAGAGAATGATGCAAAGCTCTTTATGTTCCTTGAAACCCTGAAGAGCACCATGAAGGTGACATAAAATACAAAACCAGGATTAAGGGAGGAATGCTTCTGGCTGTAGCAATCCACACAGAGCACATCTCATTGTGCTGGAGAAGCTGGAGTTTCTCCTCCCTGTCCAGAGGCAGGCCAGCTGCCGAAGCCATGTATAAAGTCTACCTCTGGCATCCCAAAGGTGAACGTTTCCCTCCCATGCAATGTTAAGCTTCTAGCATGACATCCAAAGGGAAAAAGGTGAGAAAGAAAGAAAGAGAGACAGAGAGAGAGAGAGACAGAGAGAGACAGAGAGACAGAGAGACAGAGGAGACAGAGGAGACAGAGAGAGACAGAGAGAGAGACAGAGAGAGAGAGAGACAGAGAAAGAAAGAGAGAAAGAAGAAGAAAGAGAGGAAGGAAGGAAGAGAAGGAAGGAAGGAAGGAAGGAAGGAAGGAAGGAAGGAAGGAAAAGAAAAATATGCATTATGAAGCAGGGAAGAGTATTAACTATTCTTCTCTTGTATGAATTCTGGGGTATGTCTCCACAACCGTGGGGACCAGTTCATAAATTCACAATGAATTCCATAAGGGCCACTTGGAAGCAAAGTTTGCTAAGCAAGCTGCTAATGGGAAGTAAAGGTCCCCCTCCCTTCCTTGAGACTCCAGTGATGTTTAGCCATGCAATCTGGACTATGCCTGATAGTGATATGTTCAAGTGTAATTGTATATGTCTTTGCATAGCCCACATGTTACCAACACCAGGAAGCTAGACTATTGGGAACATCTTCCTCAGTAGTATTTCTATAGAGTTTTCTGCCCTCAATGTAGGTTCATGATGTTCCACTCACACTGGCTAACATTCACCCTGAAGTGGACACAGAAGTGCTCACATGGTGTAGAGGAACTTCTCCAAAATCCCAGAGCCATACTATCCAATCCTCTCTTTCCTCTGAAGTTCAGATACTTATACACTCCAAGCTGATATCTAACTTAAGGGACATTTTCAAAGTTCTCAAAAGATCCTCTCAACCCCAAGGTCTCCCAGAGCTACCCAGCAGCCACCTTTGCACAATCTTCCTTTGAGAAGACCATTACTTCTCCGTGCAGCCTAGAAAGCAGAAAGCTAGCAGGAAGCTCATAAAAGAGCATTAGAGCCACTGTTATATATTACGCACTAGAGTAACTTATAACATGCATTAAATTCTCTGATATATATGTAGTGCCTAAATCACCCCATTCTACAGATAACAGAATCAAGACATACAGTAGTGTCACTACAGGACCAGAACAAGCTGGTCTAAAGAACTTCAGATCTCCTGTTCCTGAAAGTTATTCTTATCAGCCTTCACACATGGGAGAGACCTGAGGATGTGACTGGGGAACCAGCAACACTACCCAGCTCTCCACACCTGGAAACTGGAGCCCAGAGCCCAGAGTGTGTCTGTGAGGCTTAGACCCACCCTGGAAAATGACATGTTTTTTTCCCATGGCTGGCCCATGGCTGGCCATTGCACTGATTGCACTGAAAACAGCCGAATATTTATTCAATTCAGTTGGAAACCACCAAACATTCATCTTGAGACACTCTCCTGTTAAGAATCCCATTCTCTCAGAATTTAAAATGCTAAATTATATATATATATATATATATATATATATATATATATATATATATATATATATATATACTTTTTATACTTTACTAGAAACAAACTTAGTTCCTGATGGGCATGAAAGAGGGAATTTAAGAATGTTAAGTACTTTTAAATGCTGTATTTATTATGCCATAGATTGTATTTGGTTTCTGAGATTCTTTTGTCATTATGTGATTTTGGAGAGGGTTGGGTCCTCTTTACATATTTTTTCTCCTCTTCTCCAGGGAGCTTGTAGTACTTTAAAACTGTGTTACATAATAGATAGTATAATCACTGTAAATTAAATGTGCCTCTGCCAAGTTCTACTTTATGTTAATTCTATTGTATAGTCACAGCTGTTGGGAAAAGGAGCTATAGATTGGCAAGGGATGTGGGTTTCCAGATTGGACAAAGATCCAAAGCCACAGGTACTATGCTACAGCTGGTGTGTCATCCCAGAGTAAGCTGGTGCTTTGGAAGGGGACAGAGGCAAATGATGAGATAGTGCACCTTGATGTGGCCTAGGAAAGACAAGCCTTGACTCCCAGCACAGTGGCCAAAACAGAATTCCTAGAGACTATTAGTAATTAAGGTCTAGGAAAGACTTAACTGTAGACAAGTTCAGAATCAGAATCATGTCTCCCAAGGCAAAGTTGTTTCCTAGAGTATGACACTATTATTACCAGCTGCCACCGAACATGAACCAGTATGTAAAAAGGGGGACTGTAGATTACTTAGAGAACTAGAAAAATTCTGTAAGACAGACAGCCCTTCTCTGTTAGATGGTCTTAGAGATAGAAGAATCCTTCCCCTTTAGGAAGATAGTTGGCATGACAAAGACTTGACATACTACAGAGAAGTCAGTTGGAGTGGACAAGTTGCTAGCATGGTGCCCAGTGGACCATTGTGGTGTACACAGAAGACCAAAGATACTAATGTGAAGAAAATATTCCAGAAGGTACAAAGCAGGTTTATTTTTTTGGACATCTATTATTTATCAGCCACTGTGTAATAAAAATTGTAAGCCTCGGTTCATTCATATTATTTATTATGATACCAAATTATTAATCCAATACTCAAGTTATACTTCTCTGGAAAGAGAAACTGAAGAGAGCAGCAATTAGTTTGGCAAATCCATATACGTAGTAGTTGACCACACCTAAACTGTGACATAAGATTTCTTGCAACCCTAAGTGCAAATCAAGAGAAACTGAGAGGAAAGACAGAAACAAGAAATGATCTGATCTCTGTGACCCTGGGAGCAGTGTATTGATGTCAGCACCTGTCCTGGTCTGAGTGGGGAATATGCTAGAGAAATGGGGTGATCTACTCAGTAGAAAGTAAGAGACAGAGGACAAAGTTCTATATAGATTGTGCATATCAGTCAGCTTAGGCTGACATGCTAAGACATCCTCTTACATCAATATTTGTTGGTTGGAATTATGGCAGCTAGGAAGTTCCAGCCCTAGTAAGTTACTGGTGTAGAATCTCTTCCTGGCTTGAATATGGCCCCTTTCTTTTTGTGTCTGTATTCATATGATAGAGAAAAAAAAGTAACTCTACACACACACACACACACACACACACACACACACACAGAAGCACAAATACACAGGCACATGGGTATACATACGCAGACACATACTCTCACACACACACTTACACACATACTGGCACACATATTAACTTCTCAGGTCTTTGGTAAGGAAACCTCATTGAGTGATTTTACATTATCAGATAGGTATATATTGCATTTTGAGCATATCCACCCTCCCTGCAGTGCCCCCCCTGTCTTCTTGACCTTTGTCTCCCTTTTGTCACCTTACTCCAGTAGAGAATTTCACTTTGACTTTCAAGTCATATATGCCTATGTGACTCTATGTAAAAATCTCTTCACCACATAAGAGAAAACGTATGGTATTTATCTTTTCTGAGACTGTCTTAATTCACTTACAACAATTATCTCTAACTGTATCTATTTTTCTTGTAAATGGCAGAACTTCCTTTTCTCTCTAACTACCAAAAACCTTCCACTGAGCACATACACATTTTCCTTATCTATTTCTCTGTTGTTGGACACCTAGGTTATTTCCATAACTCAGCTATTGTGAACAGTGCTGCAATGAACAGTATGTACAAATATCTGTGATAAGTTTGTGACAACCCTTTCTTACAGATAGCAATCCTGTGGACCTCACTCAATTTCCATTACCTCTATTCAGGCTATATCTCCAAATAGTCACCATGAAGGCTGTAGCTGTAACATGGGTATTTAACAAGGCCAGGGCCAGGTGTGACACATAAGCATTTAATCCATAGTAGTATGATTTTATCCTTTTTTTAAAAATACAGTTGTCTTTGTAAGATAAATGTTAAGATATTTTGGACACTTTCTTTTCGATACTACAATCCTCTGAGTATATTTTAGTGGTTGCTCAAAGAACGAAGTGAAAATGATTTTAGCCAATTTGCCTCTCCTGTCCCTGGCACTTAAACAAAATCTCTGTGCACAATGGTTGCATTTAGACCCATCTGTTTAAACCTGACAGTTGGTTACAAAGCATTCTTGCTTGGCAAACTGGAGGTGGAAGGCAGAGTAGGAAGATCCCTGGAATGGGCCAATACCCCTATCAGATACCTAGGCCTTTCTCTCCCTTCTACTAGTGGCCCCTTGGATTTGGAGACTATTGTTCCTTTCCTTCCAAGTCTTTTGATGCTGAGGGCCTCATGAGTGTTAGGGCAGCTGCCTGAAACACAGAATTAGATCAGCAACAGGCTGCAGAGCCATTGATAATGCAAGAAAGAGCTTTGGCTGCCTTTGTATCAGAGCTTCACAAAAGCAATTCTCTGTGTTGATATAAAAGGTGTCTGTGTGGTATAAGTATGTATTACCATGCAGAGATTTATCTGCCTCAAAGCCCAGCCTCACCTACCAAGGGAATAAAAGCTCTCTGCTTATCTGTTTCACAGAGCACAATATTTGTCAGGTCATTTCTGTCCTCCAAAAGGACATTTTCTTGCCTTCCGCAGTTGGGTCTCCCAGCAGTGTCTGAATATAAAACAACTCATCCCAATAATGATGATTGGGATGATAATGGAAGATGCCCCTACACATACTCCTTCCTTCTTTGGCTTCTGTGGCATCTGCACAATAAGTGACAAAAATGGTCCAAAGGCCTTTGAAGTGGAAGCAAATGGGGGCATAGATCTGCAAAGAAATCAAAGCTGGGAGGGGGCAAGGAAAATCCTTTTGTTCTAATGGGTCCTAAGAGAACTGGCCAGCATAGGTATGCAGTTACTACAACTATCAGTATCTAGACAAATTTTGTGGGATCCTAGGCTGCTATGGAGGAGGGTGAGGTCACATGCCTATTGTCATTTCAAGAACTTCCTTGGGTGATCAAATGTGTCTTCTTCTGGCCAATGCACCATCTTCCAAGTAGGCACATTTGTACTTTAAATGTCAAGGGTAGAATTGTATGACTCTTGCTACACTGTTTTCTGAGACTAACATAAATCACTTGGTCCCTCAAAGCTCAGTTTCTTTCCCAATATAATGGACATACAATAAATGGCACTCTCCTATCTGATGCAGGTATAAGATGGAAAGACTACAAAACTGGCATGTCAGCTGTTGTACATGGAAGTTTGTGTGTGTTGCAAGGTGCATCTACATATTGATGCTTGGAATCTGGACGGGAACAAGCCATAATACAGTTTGTTTGGTAAGAACTATCAAGAGATTGATTATGTGTTTAAAAGATCAAAAACTGGAAGTATGATCATGTGACTGGAGACAATGAGGAAGAACACGGTAGGCAGGAACAGTAATAATGGGAATGAGAAGATGGTAGAGCGTCTGTTTATGTCCGGGATAGAACTGATGGACAGCCTTCTGGGTGACTGTCTAATAGTCACCTTGCTCCTCAATTTCTTGTCACTAACATAAGAGTTGCCAAGGCTTGGCTTGAAGCGAATGTAACAAGGTCTTCCCATTCTCTCTCCAATGAATAGTATAGACAAGGCATGTAATGTGATTCTAGCCCAAACCTTTGAGTTTCACTAAAGCCAATTGGCAATGGATTTTCCTGGCTATTTAAAAGAGCTATTCTAAGATAAATAGACACTTTCCTGCCTTCTATTGTGACATCTTCACATATCGAGTCTGGAAATGCTTTAGGTGTCCTGGGAACCAAAAAAGGGAACCAGTCTAAAAAGAATCAAATAAATATTCTCAAAATAGAAAATTAACATATGAAAAATACCTGAACTTTAAGTACCAGTAAACCCCAAACCTATCCCTACACTCTGCCTACCATTATTGGTTTTCAAGATAATAAATTGTCACTACCATTAAAGCTACTTTTTGTGCATGTTTACATCAGTTTCAGCCCAAAGCACCCCAAGCTAATACACCAGAGGAAAACAATGCTGTAATATCTGTAGCCAGAAGTATTGAGTCTGAGGATCTCTCAGGGCAAAGGGATGTATCTCCATAGTGAGCTGTTAATGAAGGCCTGTAGCTCCAGAAAGACCCAGAACTGACAGCATCTATATGGATCTGCTCTTCGAAACCATGAACAGAGAAAGTGGTAATATGTAGGACCATGAAAGGACAGCATGGTTTCTGGTCTTGCACTGGCTAGAGATGGCCAGAGACCCAGCAGGTTGAGAACATCACAGGTTTCCCTTCAAGGGACAGCATGCATTTTGCCATGCTCCCAGACTCCAGTCACCTGACATGAGGCGGAAGACCTCCATCGATCCATGACTTTCAGGCACATAAGACAGCCCTCTACAGCCTCACCCCCCAAAGAAAAGGTTTGTGGTCAATGAGTAGCACAGATAGAGGGTGTAACCTCTAGATATCTCCATATTCATGAGATACCTAAAGGCCAGAGGATATAGCCAATTAAGCATTCCTTCCCAGACCCTCCTCCTCCTTACCTTTAAAATACCTTTAAATACCTTAAATACCATTAAAAAGGTATTTACCCTCAGGCCCATCCTGAGAACACAGGGTACAGCTTTCATCCATTTTCTGCCATGACAATAAATGTCTTGAAACCATGGACTACCTCTCGTCTTTGGGGCTCGCTGTGGGGAACCATAGAGAAAGCTCTTCTCTCCCCCTTGCCCCTTTGGCTGCAGGTCGATTCAGCCTGTATGCCCTGGTCTCAACCCTTCCACGGCCTTTCAGTGGTTGCCTGAGAGCCCAAGAGCTTGAGACCAGTGGGTCTCTGGCCACCTCCTGGCCTAGGGATCCCCAACTCAAGAGCTCTGTCCCATGTGGGGTCTCAAACTGTGTCCTACCCCACACCCTGGAGTGGAGTCCTGCAGTTTCTCACAGCCTGATGTCTGCCCAGCTCGAGTAGAGTGAAACTCAGTCAACCTCCCATACTTCTGCCTCCTGAGTCGCAGCACCAGTCCCTTGGTGGCAGACACTCAGGACCCACAACTCAGTTCAACAGGACCCACGCCACACTCACGCCACAGACCCAAAGTAATACAGCCAGCATGATGTGGAGAATGTTACAAAGGGACAGAACAGTTGCTAGATCAATAGTTAGGACCTTTGGTAACTTCAGTGCAGGATATTAGTTACCACATTGTATCCCCATCAAGGAGATAGAGGAGCATAAAGAAGAAAATGATTAGTAAAGAGATCCTGTGGGTTTAGGTCTGTGAGTAAAGGAAAGGAGAGGATAAGTTGGTAGTTGACGAGGACTGTTTCAAGGAAAGAGGCTTCAAGCATGACTGGTCTGAGAGAAGAAGCAGAAAGGGTGCCAAGTGTGGAGGGTAAAGGGCTACTCATGGTACCTGCTCAGCATGTGGAGGACAGCCCATCACTAGAACATGAGGGAGAAACATTTAGAACTAAAAAGAAAGATATTGAACTGGAGAGGAGAAGAAGAGAGTTCACAACTCTCTGTCACTTAGGGAGTGTTTGCATATATTACCATCTGCATTTAAACCTCCACCCTGCATACCAACCAAGTACTCCAAGAGGTTACTGCCATCATTTTACTTTAAAGAAGAGAAGCCTGAGTGTAAGGTCCACACTAGACATTCAAAGCTCAATGGCAAACCATGTGCCTTTTACTTGCAAGTGGCTGACACTACTAGGAGGACAGTTAGGTGAGGAATGGTGGTATTTCTTAAGACAGCTGTCTTTATGAACCTTTGTGTGATGTCTAAAAGTACAAAGTACAAGACTCTACTCTTTACATCCTATTGCTCTTGGCCTAAGATGGCCAAAATAAGTTTGCTTTCTGTTGGAAAAAAATGAAACAAAATTGATAATTTACAAAGAATATAACTTTATTTGGCTCATGGTTCTGGAGGGCTGGAAAGTTCAAAAGCACGGTTTGGCATATGCTTGGGCCCTGGGTTTCATTCCATATCACACTGTGGTAGAGTATCATGTGCAGACTAGAGCAGTGGAGCCAGCTCACATCTGTCAGTTAGTTCTCCATGGATACCCCATATTTGAGACTTTCTCTAACACCAATCACCTTCCAAAGGCCTGATGCAATTATAATGCAATTTTAGGAGGTGTTTCTAATCGTTGGAGTATAAGGAACATATACACAATGACAGATAATTACTGTAAGTTTGTTTTGCTAAAACCCTGCCTTCTCTTTGGAGAGTTACTATTTTATAGAATTAAAGAATCTACGAACACTTGTTTCTAGATGACTCTATGGTACAATTGAATTTTGGGCACATGCATTTCTCTAAATTACTTGTACAAGGGATAGAATAAAGCTTAGAGGAGGAGGAGAAAAAGCAGGAGTAAAAAACCCACATGCATTCTCTTATCTTCTTCAGCCGATTCAGTTGACTGGAACATCCTGATAACCTCATGTATGAGACTTAGTTCTCAAAATAGTATATATATTCCAGTCCCAGATCTGCTTGGCTTTGTCTTCATGGAATAGACAGTATTTTATACACAGTTTGTGCCTTAAGAACTGTCCTTAGCTAATTTTTAGGGATAATTGTCACTGTGTCAATCAGCTTTCTGTTACTATATGCCTGGGATAATTATGTATAGAGATAAATTTATTTCATCTCATGGTTTTAAAAGTTTCAGGTGAAGATGGAGAATACTGGATGACTGGCTTATTTGCTTTCGACCTGTGAAGAGTGAACATATCACAATAGAAGAGTGGAGTTGAGAAAACTAGCTAATATCACAAGCCAGAAAGCATAGTGCAGGTCTTGGGTGAGGTGGGGAACTGAAGATTCAAACTATAGCAATAACTATTTAAACCACTTTAACTTATTTTGCCAGTAGATGATGTGATTGGAGCTGTTCTACAGATAGGAATCTAACCTGGCGGCTAGTCCTCAGCAGCATGTCTCATGTTCTCCCTGTCAGAAGATGGCTGTAAACTTAGCATAAGAGTTCACAGGGTCACTTCCAATAAGAGCAGCAGCAGCTAGCCCCTGAAGATTAGGCTCAGAAGGACATGATACTCTAGGGTATGTGTTGACAGTTGGCATATGCGAATTGAGCTAATACCAAGAATACAAAATCATCCAGAAAAGCAAAACACTATATCTCTCTCTATGTATATGTGACCTCATGCCTGAAGTTGGAACTGGAGAGATGGCTCAGTGGGGTAACAACACTTGCTGTGTAAACATCATTACAAGACTTTTGATCTCATTGCCTACTTTAACATCCAGGTGTGGTTACATGCTAGTCTGTGGCCCCAGCACATTGGAGATAAATGATTACTGAGTTGCTAGCCACCAGCTGAGCTCCAGGGGGAGTGAGAGGCCCTACCTCAAAGGAATAAGGAAGACTGGCTGAGCAGAGCACCAGATGTCTTCCTTTAGCTTCCCTGCATGCATGTCTACACATGTGAGCACATACATGTAGGACATTCACACATGTACAACAAAAAATGTCTTATGCTGTATCCTAGAAAGTCAAAGGCTAAGTCACAGATGGGAAAGTTTCCCGAACCATCTTGCCTGTTATTCCTGCTCTATAGTGTTTATTATTATTGCTCTTTATTCCCTGGTTCCATCTGCCGAAGAAGATCAATACAAGGGCAACATTTGACATATCCTCAACTGTCAATAGCTTGTTCTCAAAGGAAAAAAATGAGCAAAGAAACCTTCTACTTTGTTGTCTGGCTACCCAAAAAGGCATGAGGAGCCTGGCGTGGCACCTTCCCGCAGCCCATATGTCTGCCCAGTCCCATATATTTTACATGCCCCACAATGCGTTTTATGAGGCATATAAAAGCCAGATGGGAATTATCTTCTTCCCTTGTATGGGCTGTCTCTTTTTTGGGGGAGAGATAACGGAGAACTATTTCATTTTGCTGCTTGCTACTGGATGCTCGGCTATAAATTGAGAAAAGCAGCTCTTTTTTGAAAATGCTTTCTTTGACCCCATTGTCACTGAGAAACTGCAGTGAGAGAAATACCATGCTCTGTGGGATCTCAGTTCAGAGCAGAGCAAGTGTGGGGTGTGCAGCTCTTTCTCCCTCATTTTTCTGCTCTATTTCTGTTCCTCCTCTGCATTTGCACACGGGAGGATGCTTGGGTGGGGTACAGGGAGAAATAGTCTCCTACTTACTTAGAGGAATAACTGCCGAGGAGATATGAAGAGCTTAGGAAACAGAGTCCTGAGACGTCCCTTAACCACCCCCCCGACAGAGTTACAGACTTCTATGGGAATATATTCACTCCATCCCATGCTGTGCCCAGACACACTCAGCACACTATCAAATATGCACCACAATATTTCATTATCAAGTCCTATGCAGCCCAGTGCACGCCTGGGTGAACCTAGAAATTAAACTGTACTTTCACCTCTAAAGAATGTTGTCCCTGCAAGTACTGAAGGGGAGAGATTGCCAGGCCACTGGGCTACCAAGTGATGAGAGAGGAGGGCAGAAGTACTCCGCTAGCCTTGATGGATGGGTCTGTCTACAAATCACCTTCTTGGAGCTGACTGGGCTCCTCTGCAGAGGTCATGCACCCTCCTCGTGCAAGTTGATCAAGTGTAACTACAGTGCCTCACTACGGCTCAGAATTTCTTTCTCTCACATGCCTTTCTTTGAAAGGAGGTACACTCCTCTCCTAAATCGAAATACCTGATTTTAGCCTCTACTTACCTAGCTGATTGTATGTTGTTGTTTTTTTTTTCTAGTAGCTCAATGCGGATGGATTTATCAAAAGCTTCCATTCTATAGAAAATTTCCCAAACCAGTCAAGAACTCTGCATATGTTGAATGCATGAGTGCTAATGGCAAACTATTGCAAAGAAATCATAGATGAGACAGAAAATACACTGCATTGACATCATGGTTTGGTGGGACTAGATTTACTCACGGGTCTTTGCCATTGTGACTGCTACTGTGTTGAGAGAAGAATGAGAGGGAGGGAAGTGTGGCCTAAAGTAACGCTTTTCATAAGTCAGTGAAAGCCAGGGGGCTAAGGAAGAGCAATGAGGAAAGGTATGACAGTTTTCACAATCCAAAGCTGATCATGGGGCTCCTCTGTTCAAAAACTTTCAGAGCTTTCTCCCCCTTACAGTGTGATCCAATGCTCTCTATGACCTGGCTTCTGGTAACTCCCTGACTTTATGTCTACCACTATCTCCCCTCACTCACTGTTCACCAGCCAAACTGTTTTCTGATATTATTAGGGCTTTTATCAAAGAGACTATCTCAGGGATGTAGCAAGGACATGTATCCTTCCCAAGGAAAATATACGAATGCCAATCCTATCATCAACAAAGACTTCTGGACATGAAGAACTCACAACACCAATAGCACAGCTTTCATGAAGACAATCAAGTTTTAGTGATAATTTGAGATAAATATAGCAATTGCAGCACAGTATCAAGACCAGACTTTTCTAGATTCCTACTCTGCCTCATGCTCACCATTAATATAGAATCTTAAACAACACACACACACTCAGAGAGAGAGAGAGAGAGAGAGAGAGAGAGAGAGAGAGAGAGAGAGAGAGAGAGAAGGAAAAGAGAGAGCAATGGTTGTGTTCTCAACTTTTTTGATTAAAAATATTGAGGCTTTGTATTAATTAATTTACAGCTTAATCACAGACCCATCCTTTCTCTCCTCCCAGTCCTCCCCCTCATGTCCCCTTCTCCTATTTCCACTCCTCTTCTCTTCAGAGGAGTGGAGGCCCTCCCTTGAATACCAACCCACTCTTGCCCATTAATTTGCAGCAGAACTTCCTCTCCTACTGAGGCCAGAAAAATAGTCCAGCTATGATAAAGGGATCCAAAGGAAGGCAACAGGGTCAGAGATAGACCCCACACTAATGTTAGAGGATACACATAAGGAACAAGCTGGACATCTGCTCCATTTGTGAAGGGAGCCTATGTCCAGCTTACGCATGTTATTTGGCTGATGGTTCAGTCTCTGATAGCCCCATGAGTCTAGGTTAATTTCCTCTTCAGATGATGTCCTTGACCCTTCCAACTCCTTCAATAATTCCTTTCACTCTTCCACAAGAGTCCCCAAGCTCTGCCTAATGTTTGACTCTGGGTCTCTGGATCTGTTTCCAGCAGCTGCTGGATGAAGCCTCTCAGAAGACAGTTATGCAAGACTCCTGCCTGCAGGCATAGCAGAGTATCATTAATAGTGTCAGGGGTTGAATCTTTTGATACTCATTCTAAAAAGGACAAAAGCACCCTCACTTTGGTCTTCCTCTTTCTTCTTGAGTTTCATGAGGTTTATGCGTTGCATCTTTGGTATTGTGTGTTTTGGGGCTAATATCCGCTTATCAGTGAGTGCATACCATGTGTGTTCTTTTCTGATTGGGTCATCTCACTCAGGATGATATTTTCTAGCTCCATCCATTTGTCTAAGAATCTCATGAGCTCATTATTTTTAATAGCTGAGTAGTACTCCATTGTGTAGATGTACCACATTTTCTGTATCCATTCTTCTGTTGAAGGACATCTGGGTTCTTTCCAGCTTCTGGCTATTATAAATAAGGCCGCTATAAACATAGTGGAGCATGTGGCCCTGTTGCATGTTGAATATCTTCTGGGTATATACCCAGGAGGGGTATAGCTGGGTCCTCAGGTAACACCATGTTCAATTTTCTGAGGTATCGCCAGATTGCTTTCCATAGTGGTTGTACCAGCTTGCAATCCCACCAACAATGGAGGAGTGTTCCTCTTTCTCCACATCCTCGCCAACATCTGCTGCACCTGTGTTTTGGATCTTAGCCAATCTGACTGGTGTGAGGTGGAATCTCAGTGTTGTTTTCATTTGCATTTCCCTGATGACTAGGGATGCTGAGCACTTCTTTAGATGTTTCTCAATCATTCGAGTTTCCTCAGTTGAGAGTTCTTTGTTCAACTCTCTACACCCATTTTTTAATAGGGTTATTTGATGGTCTGGAATCTAGTTTCTTCAGTTCTTTGTATACCTTGGATATTAGCCTCTATCAGATGTAAGGTTGGTGAAGATCTTTTCCCAGTCTGTTGGTTCCCGCTTTGTCCTGTTGACCGTATCCTTTGCTTTACAGAAGCTTTGCAGTTTTATGAGATCCCATTTGTCAATTCTTGATCTTAGAGCATAGCCATTGGTGTTCTGTTCAGGAACTTTTCCCCTGTGCCCATATGATCAAGGCTTTTCCCTATTTTCTCTTCTATTAGTTTCATGTAGCTGGTTTTATGTGGAGGTCCTTGATCCACTTGGAATTGAGCTTTGTACAAGGAGATAAGTATGGATCAATTTGCATTCTTCTACAAGTTGACCTCCAGTTGGACCAGCACCATTTGTTGAAAATGCTGTCTTTTTTCCACTGGATAGTTTGAGCTCCTTTGTCGAAGATCAAGTGACCTGAGAACAGACAGGGGCAAGCTGTCCTCTGAGAGGCTCTAACCAGCAGCTGACTCAGACAGATACAGACATCCAGAGCCAAACAGTGGATGGAGCTTGAGGACTCTTATAGAAGAATAGGTGGAAGGATTGTGGGCCCTAAGGAGATAGGAACTGCACAGGAAGATCAACAGAGTAAACGAACCTGAACCCTTGGAGCTCTCAGAGACTGAATCACCAACCGTGGAGCATACCTAGTCTACACAGATCTACCTCCATGGGCTGGACCTAGGCCTCCCTGCAAATATGTTATAAATGTGCAGCTTGGTTTTCATGTAGGTCTCAAACATCTGGAGTGGGGGCTATCCCAAAACATGCAGCCTGTATATGGAGTATGGTCTTTTAAAAAAAAACAACAACACAAAAAAAAAAAAACAGTTTTCAGTTATTCATGGAATATTATTTTTTATATCTCTTGTATTCAGTTTGCAACTACTTCATTGAGAATTTTTGTATGTATACTCATGAGGGATACTGGACTATAATTTATATATTTTTGTTGGGTTTACACTTGATTTCACTATTTCAATATTATTTGCTTTGTGAAGGAGCTTATTGTGGTTCTGAATTTTTTTAAACATAACTCAAAAAGTATTGCTTGTTTAAAGGCTCTATAGAATTCTTGTATAAGTATATCTGACCCTTGGTATTTTGCTTGTTTGTTTCTTTTCATTTTATTCTGTTTGAATGCTTTTTAAAGTTTTTTTTGATTTGCTGAAAAAAAATTAAAAATAAAAATTAAAAAAAAAAATAGTGTCAGGGGTTGGCTCTCTCCCATGGGGTGGGTCCCATATTGGGAACATTAAGAGTTTTTAAGTTGGGCCAGTGATAAGTTGGCCACTCTTACAAGTTCTTTGCCACCATTACTCTAGCACATCTTGCAGACAGGAAAGATTACAGGCCGAAGGTTTTGTGGGTTAATGTCCCAATTCTACTGCTAAAAGCCTTGCCTGATTATAGAAGGTGGCCAGTTCAGGCTCTGTATCCCCTGTTACTAGGAGACTTCTCTAGGGTAACTCTTGTAGATTTAAGGAAGTTTCCACTGCACTAGTTTTCTACATGCTCCCCAAATGCCTCAAAATTCCAGTTGTCTTTCCCATATTTTGTGCCTGACACTGCCTGAATGGCCAGGTGTCAGAGGCAGGACAGCCCAGAAACCCAGGATAGAAACAAATACAACTGACAGAAAAAAATGAAATGATTCCTAATGATAATCAGCTCTACTCATAGATCAGATCAACCTCAATTGTCATCAGAGGGAATTCATCCAGCAACAACTGATAGAGCAGATGCAGAGACCCACAGCCAAACACTAAATGGAGCCAGGGCAACCCTGTAGAAAAGAAGAAGAAAGTATTATAGGATCCAGAGGGTTAGAAGACACCATGAAAATAAGGCCTACAGAATAAACTAAGCATGGCTTGTAAGGGCTCACAGAGACTGCACAACAAACACAGATTCTGTACAGGTCTGAGCTAGGTCCTCTGTATATATGTTTGGTTATGTAGCTTAGTGTTCTTGTAGGACTCCCACTGATAAGAGTTGGGTATCTCCAACTCTTTTGCTTGTTACTTGGGACCCTTTTCCTCCTACTGGGTTGCCTCATTGAATCTTGATATGAGATTTGTACTTTGTCTTATTGTAATTTGTTATACCAGGTTTGGTGGATATCCCTTGGAGGTTTGCTCTGTCATGTCTTTGTTGTTGTTGTTGTTGTTGCTGCTGCTGCTGCTGCTGTTGCTGAAGGGAAACCTAGGAGGAGTGGATCAGGAGAAAGAGAACAAGGGGAAAGGGACTTAGAGAAGTGGAGGGAGTGGAAACTGAGATCAGGATGTAATGTATGAGAAAAGAAAAAATCATAATCTTTCTCAATTAGAAAAGTTTTTAAGAGAAAAACAAAATGTGATTTGAACAGACAATGAATAACATAACTGTTTAAGAGGAGCAGAATTAGCTTTGCCTGTGGGATCAGGGAAGAACTAATGGGAGATTGAAAAATAGAGATCATATGGGCAAAAAGAGGTGTCTATATGGTTCTTATGAAATCAAACATTTTGTTGGGTCTTTCTCCATTTCACAGATGGGGATAATGCTGCACCTATATGGTTTTGTCCACCTGTTTTTAATGTAAGGCATGTAGTTCTCAATCTATACCTAGAGAAGAACCTTTCACACGTGAGAACAATGTACATGCCCTGCTCTGGTACCAAGCTTGTAGTTGAAGACAGAGTAAACTTCTTATCTCACTGGTGCCTCTGTTGGTTGACAACTACAGAGATGTCAGTAATTTCCTGGCTTCTTAGAATTGAGAATAAGGATACATTGATTGATGCTAAGAGATTACCTACTCTGTCTGAGGCAGGGTCCTGAAGTTGTTGTGAAGTAAGCCCACCGGAGACCACTATATGGGTATTCTTAAAGCTAAAAAGATGTCATTGTTAGCCAGTAGCTGCACAGAGAACTTGCCAAATCATGTAGCCCTGAGCTTACAGTTCTTTGTCATTTATATACAAAACCTGCATTCTGGTTGTCACATCTCAGTTAGCAAGAAGCAGAATTATGAAAGTTAAGAAGCACAATTAGTACATTTAGGGACTTTTTACTAGGAGAGTTCCTTGGAACTGTGGACTAGGGCTTTGTTCTTGTTCTGGCAGGTGTTGGGGCTTATGTACTAGGGTTTAAGATCAGAATTGTGCTTCTAATGTGTCATTAGTCATGCTAAGGTCTTTGGGGCTTTTACATTCCCTACTGGTTCTATGGTCATGTCAAATCATGGATTCATCTTAAAACAGGGGGTTATATTACCCCTCCTGGATCTAATAATCTAACAGAAGTTACTATGTGCTACATAGTTAAGTAGGCAGTTGAGCAATCAGGATCTTATAACTGAGGGCTAGGAGCAAAGGGATCAATAACTCAACAATAGTCACAAGTAGAATAATTAGCCAGGAGGATCAGGAGACCAAAGGTTGATACCTGTTGTCAGATTCAAGGTGTCTCTTTTCTCTTTCTTTAATGATATTTCTCACCATAGCTAAACTTTCTCTAATCCCCTGACTAGTTGGCATAGAAGCAAGGAGTTTCTCCAAGTGCCATACACAAACCTTTTTGTTTCATGAAGAGGAGGTCCACTCCTCTGCCATTCTGAAGGACAACCTCTACTAAGAAGTCTACCTGAGTTTCCAGATAGGAAGTGGAATTTTCCAGATGGCCTAAGTCTATATCTATATTAGCACTGAATGGTTAAGTGCTCTTAACGTTTTTATCTCCAATAATTAGATCAGCAGTTCCAACTCCAGCAAGCCCACGATGCCTGCCCACACAGAGAGGGAGTGAGAATGGGGATGGCTCACTGTGAGAATGGGGAAGTTCAAATCTAGATTTAGGTAGAGCCTAAATTATAGATAAACACCTGTGGTATGACATACCTGAGGATGCAAAGAAGTGGGAGTCTCCTGTAATACAAATAATTCAGAAGATGCATACTTGATTAAGTCACTGGTACAAGCAAACCAGGTCATCTCTGGAGCCTAAAGATACACCAGCCACCATTCCCAGGCTACCCTGCTGTGCTTGACTACAGGAATCTGCAGAGAGGAATTATCTATAACAATGGTTCTTATGGCTTGCAACACCCACAGAAATCACATATCGCATAGCCTGCCTATTTACATTATGATTCATGACAATAGTAAAATTACAGTTATCCTTATAACTGTATAGCAACAAAATAATTTTGTGGTTGGGAGTGTCATTACAACATGAAGTACTGTATTAAAGGAACTCAGCATTAGGAAAGTGGAGAACCACTGCTCTAGAGATTATCTTGTTAATATTATGCAGGCATCCTTTCCTTGGAGGTCCTTCAGGATGAGTCTAGGTTGGTCCAATTTACAGATGTCAGGATTGGAAGGGTATCTTATGGTTTGATTAATTCCAATCCCAACATAGGAGGGTTTGGGGTCCAGGAATAGTCAGCTGTCTTTGTCTATGTCTGGGTGAGAATGGTAAAGAAACACTTTCTAGCATCCCAAACCCCAAGGATGTAGTTTCTGCAGCTTCCTGGATATTTACCCCCATGATCACCAAAGGAATTCCTGGGAAAATTGGAGTTTGGAGCCTTGCAACTTTAGGGGGCTCATCCTCCAGAGGTAAAAATATGGGCCTATTTAGGCCAATGAGCTAGATTATCTTTAGGTAGGGGTTTCTTTGGATAGTAAATTTGCTGCCTGGGTCTCAACTATTTACATACGGCTCCCAGGTTCTATTGATTTCCTAATAATAATCTTCAGTTTCCTGTCAGGAACTAACCTTTATAGATATGGGATTGCATTGCCCGAGACCACAGGTAGATTGTGATGGTTTCCTTCCTATGAAGGAGCCACTGTATACCCGGGAGGACTCAGTTTCACAACCCCATTGAGAACAGTGTTATTTGTCCAGCTCTTGGCAGTTTGAATCAGGGCAGACTGATATAGTATTAGGTAGACTACCTCCCCCCCCACCCCCGACACCACCTTAATTTTTTAAAGTAGTGGACTCAGTGCCTTTTGCAGCCTTCCTTCCCAGCTGCCTCTGGATCTAATATTTGATAAGAAATCACCTGGAAGTTGGGTTGGGCCTCAGTTAATAAATTAGCTATGAGCTCCCTGATTTCAGTGTTTCTTAATTCTTGTACTTGGTGTCTTGTCTTATGGGAATTATGGGCCTTTCATACATGGAGACAGAGAAGACAAAATAGGACAATGATCCTAGACCTGCCATGTCAGTCATATCCTTAGTGGGTCAGAGAATCTGATGATGAGTCATCTATTGTTGTCCTCTGTTGCCTTCTTCAGCTGGATGTAGTGGACTCATGGAGTGACACCAGTGACCTTAGTTGCTTTAAGGGTAGTGGGGACCAAAGGGTATGAAACTTTCTATGTTAGATCCAGGCACTGGGTTGGGATTTTCTTTACCTACACAAAGTCACCCAGCTGAAAGCTGTGGGCAGGCTCAAACATTGGCAAGTGTAGAGCCTCTTGAACCTTCTGAGGACTAGTCCTCTGGGCTTATTACAGAGTCTGTCAGGACTTGAGTGGGGAAATGGTTAGGAATGTCTGCCTTATGAACGAACATCTCTAGGTGGAGAGAGGGGGACCTCCCAAACATGATTTCAAATAAAATGAAACTTCCTCTATTAGGGTGTATCTGAACCTTAAGAGGGCAAAAGTAGGAGGTTGGTTCAATTTTCATTAGTCTAAAAAATGTTTTAGTTAAAGCGTCCTTCGAGATTCTATTCATCCTTTCTACCTGTCCTGAGTTTTGTGTCATATAGAGTTTCCAATCAAATTTAGAATCCTTGCCAGATTTGAGGAAAATTTAGCCATGAAGGACAGACCATTGTCATACTCCAGTGAGAGAAGCAATCCAATCCTAGGAATCAACTCTTAAAGGAGTTTTTTGATGACCACTGTAGCTGTTTCTGGGTAGGATAAGTTTCCCACATGAGACAAAGTATCTATGAAAACTAACAAATATGTATACCCAATAACCACGGATTTGATATTTGTAAAGTCCAATTTTAATGTTCTCCAGGGTACCTCCTCAGTCACAGGTTCTTTTGAGATTTTTTGTCCTCTTTTGGAGTCACTTGTGCACAAGTAGTATATCTAAACGCAATGTCTTTACAAGACTATCTAGTCAAGGTATGTAAATCTGCTCCAAATATTTCAACCATTTGGATGCCTTCAGATGGGTATCTGGTAGAGTTTGGCAATCATTTGTCTTTGATAGCAGTGGGAGTATAGGTTTCCCATTTGTCAGGAACCATCATCCACTTACCTCTGTTTGGCATCATCACCTTTTCCCATTCAGTTTATTCTGTGTTAGTTTGGGCACTGACAACATAGGTTGGGAAAGTAACTAAGATCTGTGAGGCCCATTGATCTAGGGCCACCTTCTGGATAGCTAAGTCTGCTTCCTGTTTCCTTATGTCTTGATGGAATCCCCCTTTTGTATTCTTTGCAATGGACAGTGGCTACCACTTCTTTTGGTAACCATATGACCTCTAATAGGCCCAAGATTTTTTCTTGATTTTTTTTCTGATCAAATGATGAACCCCTTTCTTGATAGAGGGTGCCATAGACATGGGCCATGGCAAGTGCGTAATGACTGTCCATGTATACAGTTATGACTTTGGCTTTCCCACAGTAAATGCCTAGGTTAATTCTAGAAGCTCATTCCTTTGTGCTGAAGTACCCTAGTTAAGCAACTGGGCCAATACTCTTCTTTTCAAGGTGATAACTGTGACCTTGACATACCTGACTCCATTATGACCAAACTTCTCAAATTGGTCTACAGTTTCTAGCCCAAAGTCACCACAGTCTTTCAGGGACAAAGTAAATAAGTATAAGGAAGAAAAAGGGTTAATCCTTTACTTTGAGTATCCTGATGCAAGGATTTAGAAGGAAAGCTGAAACCTCTCAAGGGCTGTCTATATGTGAGATGTTCACCCTTCATTTTAGCAATAAACAGTTTTATATCAAGTTGTCTTAAGGAAGTAAGGAATGTAGTTAATCATAAGTTTTCATCTGATCAAGTTTTATAATGAGATTTTCGTCATGGAGTTTGTATTTCTATGGATGTTAATATACAAATGCAGAGTTAGACAATAAATATTGGAATAAAGATGACAGGTGATAGATACATAGAAGATAGATGGATTGATTGATTGATAGATGATAGACAGGTAGGTAGACAGATGATAGATAGATAGATAGATAGATAGATAGATAGATAGATAGATAGATAGATAGATAGATAGATATTAGGTAAAGTGAAAGGAAGATGAATTACTTCTAGTCTTATTTATTCATTTTGCATTCCAACACACTTAATAGAAGCCAGTCTTTCCTTTCTGAACAATTATACATTCAGACACAAACTACTGCAGTGGATGCCAGGAGGATGCTGTGTCCCACCTGAATACAGATAAGTCTGTAGTCCACAGAGGACAGCCAGACACAGCTGAATCCTTGGGTGCAGAGCTGTGGACAAAAGATCTGAGTTTGTTGATTTTCTCAGAGGCAATAGCTGCTACAGGACAAAATATCATTAAACATTCCTTACCAATAGTCTTAAATAGCAGAATTCCTTGGCCTCAAGCCCAGGGGGATGCTGTGATTCTACATGTTTATTGACATAAGCCAGGTATCTCTGCAGAAACCTATCCTGACTTCCTCAGATCTGCTAGCAACTCTCCATAAGCTGGAAGCAAAATAGCTCAGTTTCAAGGCAAAAAGCTGCACCCTGTGATGAAAACCCAGGGCTTTCTCAAAGCAGGCTGGTACATGGCTCTCCTCCAGCCCCTGAAGAAGAGGGAAGCAAGATGTGACTAATTCTGAGCCAGCTTAAGAATCTGGCCAGTGGCTAGCGAACTAGAAAAGAGAACAACACGTTTTAGAGGAAGAGGGATTTATTCACGGACACCTGTCAGAGGCTGTCATTCCTCTGGCTGAAGTATAGTCTGCATCTTACCATGACGTAAATCAGCTCCTCCTGGACTTAATAACTCTTTTTTATGGGTTTCTTCCCACTCATAAATAAACCTCATTCCATATGGATATTCTGAAAAAAGGCCTCCTTGATTTGCAGCTCTGTTCATTGGTAGAAGCAGATGTCAGTCCCATATTACAAGGTGGCTTTTCTATGGTTGTCCCCTTACAGGAGAGCCTTCCCTTCTTTGGGGTAAGGTCACCCTTGGATAAGAGTTCCTTCTAAAATGTTCTCATTGGGTTGACAAGAAAAGCCTATTTCTTTCAAAACCAAAGAAGACTGTGAAGAATTGTTTATCCTTTCCCAAAGAGAGGGGGATGGATCCAGGTTCATATCAAGTAAGGCAGAGCTTAAAACCACATGCCTTCTTCTGAGGAAGGGTTGATGTCAACTGTGGGCACTGTGTATCTGGCTCATTTTATTGACAAATGATTGAGGCTACACACTACATAGTGAGATAGGCCAACTAACCATTGCCAGAGCCTAAGGAAGATCTGGAACACTACATACTTGGAGCATCAAGCTGTAAGACCCACCCAAGCTTTCAAGCTCTCCACAGAGACATACTCCTTCACACGCTGACTTGTGCTACCCTCCTCAGTCAGACTGGCCTGAGAGGGACCCCAGCTTCCATTCTTCTATAATGTGACAGGATCACACACTTCACTGTTCAGAGTTATGCATTTCAGTATTCAGGGTTTTGAACATTCTCAGAAAGGCCTCCATAAATATTCAAATTCTAATTTTAAAAATGTAGTTGGAAAGGATGTTAGAGAGCATCGTGTCCAACATCCTACTAAAGGAAGTAAACACCCCCACATCCACCCTCACAGACAGGCACTTGGGCCATCCTATTTCCCCCAGAACAAGGACTATAAAGGGATACAGCTCTATTTCAAACACAACTGTTAAACTTGAAAATATATTACAACTGAACACCTCATAAGCAGTATTTTAAAATTTTGTTTTCAAGATCTTGCAACTTATCATGAGAATTCATCTTTTAGGGGGAAATATATTAATAAAATATTTAATGTCATGTAGGATATGTCTTGAAATACAGCATGGATGGTAATTACAAGAAATCAAATAAGTAAAAATGTAAGACAATGTCTTTAATTACTTTTAAAATGAACTGAAATCAAAATCTATGTTCATCAAAATCCAGATGACAAGTCTTAGCCAGGGTGTATAGATGTTGGATCCTTTGTGTATTATACCAAAAGTGGTTCAGAATGTTGGTAAGGCTTGGTAGGAGCTCAAGTACTTAACAGTTACCATATGTTTTATTTACCTATATTTTTATATAGGATAAAAAAAAACTGAGAAAACTATATCTACACACCCCTTCCAATCAAAACTGTTCACAAATAGGTAACAGATAAACACACACATGCACATGTACACACACACAATCTGATATATTTAATCTACAGAAAAAGGGAAGTATTATAATGTGTTACATCAATATGTCTCAAACATATTGTGTAAAGACAAAACATCAGACAAAAGATTCTACAATGTGCAATTCATTTATATATCTGTATATCCATGATAGATAAACATATAGGGCAACGTTTGGAGTGAAGAGAACATTGGAAGTGGTTGTCAATGACACAAAGCTTCCTTTTGACATACAATTAGTGGTTGAACAAAATTATTAGTGTACAAACGTTCACTGAGTGTTGACTTTAAAACACTGATTTTTGGCTCTGTGAATTTTACCTTAATAAAATCTTTTTTTTTTTTTTTTCCAGGAAAGATTTTTGTGTTTGTCTTATCTGTGAGGCTCATCATCCATGTGTTTCAGAGGCATTGCTCCTTTTTTCTTGGGCTAAATTTTGTTGTTTTTTGTTTTTTTTATTTTTGTTTTCTGTTTGTTTGTCTTTTATCTACACAATAACAAAGTCACAATGATATACCTAAAAATATCTTCCATCTTCTCTTACACAAAACCACCAGCTGAATCTGTGCTGGTTAGTTTTTGTCACATGACACAGATCCAGAGGGAATCTCAATTGAGAAACTGTCTCCCTCAAGTTAGCCTGTGGGAAACTGTATAGGGGCATTTTTAAATTGTTTATTAATGTGGACACAGCCCACAGTGGGCAGCGCCACCTCTGATCCTAGGAGGTATAAGAAAGGTAGCTGAGCATGAGATTGAGAACAAGCTGGTAAGCAGCATTCCTTTAAGGTCTTTGCTTCTGTTCCTGTCAATAGGCTCCTGCTCTGAGTTCCTGCCTGACTTCCTTCGATGATGGAGTATGTCCTGGGAGTTGCTTTTGGGTGTTTATCACAGCAATGGAACACAAACTAAGACACTAAACATTAAGAGATATATAAATCATTTTTCATATACTTTCTTATTCAAAGGCATAGCCTCTTGTACCCCAAGTTGACGACAAACTCACTATCTATGTATACTCTTGAACTTTTGCTCATTCTGATTCCACCTCCCAAGTGCTGGGATTATAGGTTCATGTGATCACACTCAGTTTATGCTGTATTATGGATAAATCCAGGGCTTCAGACATGCTAAGCATGCATTCTGCCAGCTATACCTTCAGCATCCTCCCATTCTTGTAAATAAAATTTCATAAAAATAGAGATATATCCTTTTGTTTACTTAGTCTCTTCTAGTGTCTCTCTGTGTGTGTGTATTGTGTCTTTGCACATGTATGTGAGGGTGTGTATGCTTTGACAAATTCTCTCTCTCTCTCTCTCCATCTCTATCTTTTTCTCTATTTCTGTCTTATCATCCATATCTACATACATATATATGTGTGTATATATATATATATATATATATATGATAGAAGGAATCTAAGAGATAGGGGATATATATATATATATATATATTATATAATTTGATATATATAATATAATTTGATAATAGTATGATAATATATTATCATATATTATCATATATATACTTATATAATTTGAGAGTGAAGTAATCTAAGAGATAAAGAATTTACATATATATCAATCTATATCTATGTCTATGTCTATGTCTATGTCTATGTCTATGTCTATGTCTATGTCTATATCTATATCTATATCTATATATATCATAGTGTTTTAGAAGAGCTTACTGGGTTTTTATGAGGCTGGGTAGTCAACAAATTCACGTGATTCTCCTGCCTTCTCTCTCACCTCTACCCTAGTGCTAAGATTTAAGACCCACTAGCCACTCCAAGGGAGACTCAAATTCATGTCCTTTTAGGCAACAAGCACCCTTACCCTCTGGACCATTTGCCTAGTCCATCTGTTTGCTACATATAACAATAGAATTGCTTTGTTGCAACTCTAGCCTCTGGTGTTTAAACCAAAAGTACTTAATGTATGGTCGCTTTTATTAAAAGTTCATCAGCCTCTGATACAAAAGGACTTAATGAAAATCCTTTCACTGAAGAAATCAATAGATAAGAAAATGACAAACCCATATAGAAAGTGAGATTGAAGCCCTAAGGAAAAGGAACAAATTGAGAATCAGTTGTTTGAGCATTTACCAACAGTAAATAATTCTGAAAAGCAAGAATTTAGCAAACATCTCTAGAAACCAAATTACTGCCATAAAAGTAACCTAGATAATCAAGTTACAAATCTTATAACCTCCTAATCATTGTGTATATAAATGACCAAACACCCAAATGAAGTTTTGAAAAGGAATTGAAAGAGCAAATACCATTTACAAATAATAGCTCTGGCCTTTAATGTGTTTTAATTTTCCATTTTTTAAGCAGAGGAAGATCTTTCTGGAAAAGCACCACCACCTCCACCCCTCTGCTGACAACACAGTTATTGGAAGTTCAGACATGCTCATAGTTTAATGTCAGGCTGCTTTTCTGCTAAATCGAAATGAAATTAATTTTGTAGCAGCAGTATATATTTGTAACTCTGTTCTCCTAAAATACAATGCAGCCTATCCTGTACAACTGTAAATTTTCAAAGACATTCAGAATGATACTTGGTTGTGAGTATTATTTCTGAATGGTAAAATTTGGGAGTGGATTTTTATTGTTATTTTGTGGCTTCACATATTGTTGAACAACTTTGAATTTTTTATTCTGTTGTGTTTTGTTTTTAAATTGAGACTCAATGAAAACACAATGACGTGTTCTCTTTAAGGTGGTTGTATGCAAGTAAATGGTCTACTCATTCTTTTGTATATTTTTGAGTGTCTCTTAAACAAAACTTTAAATAATATTATTATTGATTTTCTGGTAGTTTTATTTTTATTAAATTGCCCACAGTACCTAGCATAAGCAAGGCACATAATCCATGTTCATTAAAAATCATATTGATTTTTGTTTTCTAAAATGTCTCAGGGATTGTTCACACTCCACAACAGTAAGAGTTTAAAACTTTGTTGACAAAAAGTTACTTGTAATTTATTCTCTAACTTATTAATTGCAATAGAGATACAACTAACTGATTTTATAATAACATCAAAAGAAAAGGCAATTTAAGTAGTTTAAAGATGCCCCAAGCCTGCCATACTTATGACAAAGTGCTATATTTAAATGCACTCTGTCATATTCTACTGCCCAGGGCAGCAGGCCCAAACAAACTTTCTAATTCTTAAAACCATAGCCCTGTCACTTCATCTATATTATGTTATGTTATATTATATTTAATATATTATAATATTAGTTCATAAGGGGTATGCTGCAGCACACACACACACATACACACACACGTGCAGGTCACTTCTGAGAGTTGGCTTTCTTCTTCCACCAAGTGGACCTAAGGATTGATCTCAGATGATAAGCTTTGAGATCAAGTGTCTTTACATACTAAGCCCCACCCTTAGGTTGCATTTTTCTGAATGAAACATCTTGTACTTCGTGGGGCTTACCATTCCACTTTCTATCAAATGACCTAGGTCAACACAAGACAGCCTTGTATTGCAGGAAAAAGATCGGGCAGGAGATGCATGTGTATAAACATTGAAAGGCCTTCAAGGATTCTTTCAACTAAGTTGGTAATGACTATACTCTCCCCACAAGGATATGGCAGCTTATTGAACTCATTAAGAACAATGCAGGAGATATATAGTTAAGTGTTTGAATGAGTGTGATGACTGTTCACTGAATACCACAATCAATTGAGTGGTCTGGAGTAATAGGGAGAAACAACCTGGAGAAGGCACAGATGTTTGTGACAAGATTTACTTACTTGAGGGGAAGAAGAAGGTCATGGCAGATAGATAGATAGATAGATAGATAGATAGATAGATAGATAGATAGATAGATAGATAGATAGATAGATAGAGATAGAGAGATAATAGACAGACAGAGAGACAGGGCTTATTCTATTAACAATGTGCAAGATAGAGTTAGATACAGACCTATTTAATTCTGAATCCATGGATCCAGAGTTGATGGAAATGACCTCAAAGATGGGAGGGAAAAATGCTAAATGGGGTAAGTAAGAAGAAGTGGTAGTTTGAGATACAGAGCCATTTACAGTACCATGTTCTTAAGAGATTAGCATTTGGAGCCTGATATAGCTGTCTCCTTAGAAGTCTGCAAGAGTCTGACATACTCAGAGGCAGAAGCTCACAGCTAACCATTAAACTGATCATGGGGTTCCCAAAGGAGAAGATAGAGTGAAGCCTGAAGGAGTTGAGAGGATTCGCGACACCATGAGGAAAGCAACAATCCCAACCAACCAGAGCCCCAGGTCTAAACCACCAGCCTAGGAGCGCTTAGGGAGGGACCCATGGCTCTAGCTATATATGCAAGGAGCTATATATAAGTGGAGAAGAGATCCTTGGTCCATGAAGGCTGGACATCGTGGGGGGGGAGATATTCGAGGTGGGGAGGTGAGGTACGGGGAGGGTGGGTGGGGTACACCAACGTGGAGGCAGGAGGATGGGGGAAGGGATAGTGAGTTCCTGGGAGGGAGGGGGGAAATGGGTAAGGAGAGAATATCTGAAATGTAAAAAAATTTCCAAAAAAAAAAAAAGAGATTAGCATTTGAAATAAGTACTAATTGATAAGCCCAAATTCACAGTCAGATACAGTTAGCTTTACACAGAGGATGCTTTGTATCCTTCCCACTCCATCCTCTCACTGTAGGGATTCTTCCTACTTCACACTCTCTGATCCAGTCCTTTATCTCTCATCTTCTATTCTACCAAGGTAAGGGTATGCCTGCCCCAAGAAAAGAGATTTTAGGGAACAGAATGCAAAGGTCATATTAAAAGGAAAAGAGACAAAAGCAGCTCTTCCCTACTCCACTGAGGAGCTATAGCTTGGAGCTTCCAAGGATTGACAAGCAGAGACTACAGCATCACTAGCTAGAGTCATATGAAGTCACAGCTATTGGTGCTAAAGTTCAGCTGCTTTGCTATGCTCCAGGCTGGTCTATTTACCTACCAACTATAGGAGCTCTCCTCTTATGTCTCAGAAAACTAAATGCAAAACCCAGTTTAGCTCCCAAAGCCCACTTCTTTCTCGTACATTATTGCTCCTGTGCTTGCTTCTGCAGTCCTGTGCTTTGAAAGCTATATATCATTCTTCTCTGATTGCTTATGGCTCCTACCCAGGAGCTACCAGATCAGGGCAGTTTCTCCTTCACAGAACCTACTGATTCTATCACAACCTCTTCCCTTCCTGTTTCTGTTGCCCATTATGTCCCTGGCTAGATCTCTGGCTGAGTCTTCCAGACATTCTCACTGCTTTCACAATCCCATATTTGCTGCTTCTTTGATACTGTGACTAGAGCCAACCTTAATGCTACCACCAAGATCACACCAAGCCCCAGCTCTGAAAGACTATGAGTTGCCATCACATGCATCAAGATGTCTAAATTTCTTAGTCCATTCCTACCCATCCTCGAACACTGACTGCATCCACAGTCTCGGGCTTACCTGTCCCTCCATCCCTCTGTTTTCCTTATTAAACACTTCAGCTCTAATGTGTCCTCATCACTCTTTTTTCTCTTTTCCTACCTAGACTGTTATTTTGTTTCAAGACTCAATCCAATCATCTCATCTCTTTCTTAGAACCATGTTGGATCAGCCCAGGTGGAATTATCTAGAACAAACCATACTACACTTCAGTGAAGGAACCAATGCTCTACCCCACCAATGAGTGATGAGATAAATAAAGGATACAGTTCTCAGTCATCTCTGTGGGACTCTCCTGTATTCTACAGAGGCCTTTTTCTTGCTGAGAATGAGCTTCCCCAGAACCTGTCTATTTTAACCAATACACATCTACAAAACATCTACTGAAGTATGAATGATGCAGCCTTTAGATACAGAATTGAACTAGTTTGTGTGTGTGTGTGTCTGTGTGTGTGTGTGTATGTGTACTGTGTACTTTGGCATGAGGCATGTATAACTAGCTATACATTTACTTCATCCTTGTGCCCTGAGGCTTCATTTTGACCTCACAGATATGCGAAATTACTATCAGATTCAGTGTCAGACCAAACCTGAATTCAATGCTTAGAAAGGTTCTCTAAAATGATAAAACTCAGTTCACTTGCTTGAGTAAGATAAGAGATTTCCATGGACAGCGTCTGATGATTGTAAAATGGTTTCGTAGCTGACAAAATGAATTGTGATCCTTCTGATTTCTACAGTGTCACTCTAAATTACAAAGTCAACTATTGTTTCCCTTCACTTCATAGATGGGGAAACTGAGTCTTTCTGAAGTCTTCTGTCTTAGTCATAATCAAACAGCTAGTCAAAGAGTAATCTCACATTTCAAGCCAGTCTTTTGACCTCTGTTTGAATGATCTTAGTACCGAATTATCTCTACTCTCAGAGAGTCATTTTCGTATCAAGCTTCCATGAATCTGACATATATCTTTATAAACACAGAAGACCACTACCTTTTTATGTTTTTTATCATAATAGAAACCCTGGGGACATAAAGACATGGGAATCTGCATCTGAGATTACTCCTGTCTTTATCAGTTACCAAATATAGTCAAGATATGACCAATTTTGCACTTTAAATTATGTCCTTGTAAGCACACACCAGTAAGCACCTTGTGCCAAATTCAGCCCTGAGCAATAAGTAAAATGGCTGCTGCAAACTCCAGCCTACTCTTCCTACATCCGTGTTGAACTATTCAAAATAATAATCCAGCATGAGGCAGTAACTCAGAGTAAGCAGGTCTATCACTCATAGAAGGGTAGGTGCAGCCTTCCGGGCTCCTATGTCTTTTGCCAGAGACAGCATTTCTTTTTACTCTCTTCACTCATCCTCTGAACAATTTATTTCTCTCTCATGTCCTTCATGCATAGTAGCGCTGCTCACTTCTCCTAGAGTCAATCACCAGATGCCAAGAGTTTGCAATGTCTTCTTGAGGGAGATTTAAAGAGAGACTTTGATTAAAGGTCAAGCGTGGTTAGTGCAGGAATGATAAGGGTCACACTAAATTCCAGAAAGGATAACCGTTGAACTCTGAGACAGGACCCAGGTAGACTCAGTCAGGGAAGCGCGGGCAGAGTTGGAAATGGGAAAGCCAATAAAGAACCTACTATGTATTTTTCTAGCTGTACCAAGTACAGCTGTCCTTGGCTGCCCTTGGCCTTGTGCTTCTTGGAGTTTAACTCAAGTCCTCTTGTTCAGTGGTAGAAACTAGCTTACTCCCACACCTACAGATTCCAAAGGCAAAGATTTCTGGAATGTCTCCTAACAAAAGAGAACAAATATGACAAAAGTTGACACTGACGGGGACTCAACTAATAATATCCTTTCCCTCACCTGAATTTAGAACTGTGAGACAGGTCTTGCTTGGAGCTTGTCAAATGAAGACCCAGCAAAACAGAGTTACAATTCCCCTGAAGTTAGTGGCTATATACTTACATCTATACCCTTTCTTTATTTACTTACTTTGTATTTTTTTCATTCTTTGGACTCTTTATTGGTCAACATAATACACTTTAATTATTTTCACGCTCATTACTCACTTGATTTCTCTTTCTTTCTCTCCTTCTGGAGCACTTCTTTCTAGCAAGCTCTCACTCTCTCACTCTCTTTCTTGTGTGTCTGTTTCTCTCTCTGTGTTAGTGTGTATGTGTGTGTGTGTGTGTGTGTTCTACAGAGTTTAATTAGAGTTGAATGTATTGTATGAGCATGAATATATATATATATATGTATGTATGTATACACACACATATATATCATTGGTACAACTAGTATGTGTCTGTGTGACTCTGTGTGTGTGTGTGTGTGTGTGTGTGTGTGTGTGTGTGTGTGTGTGAGAGAGAGAGAGAGAGAGAGAGAGAGAGAGAGAGAGAGAGAGAGAGAGAGAAGGACTTTGAACAACATGTATGCCTAGTGCCCATGGTGGTCAGAAAAGAATTTCAGATCCCCTAGGACTGGAGTTACAGATGGTTATGAGCCACCATTTGGGTTCTGGGAATGAAAGCTGAGTGCTTCACAAGAGACATAAGATTTTTGGTTTTATTTTTTTTTTAACTTATTCACTTTATATCCTGCTCACTCCTGCAATCCTTCCTTCAACCCCTACTCTTATCCTCTGTGTGGATGGGGGTGTCCCTAGGTGTCTCTCCATTCTAGCACATCAAGTCTCTGTGAAGTTATATATATTCTCTCCCAATGAGTCCAGACAAGGCAATCCAGTTAGAAGAACACATACCACTTACAGGCAACAGCCTTTGGGATAGTCACTGCTCCAGTTGTTTTGGACCCACATGAACACCAAGCTGTATATCTGCTACATATGAAAGATAGGCCTAGGTCTAGCCCATGTATGTTCTTTAGTTGGTGGTTCAGTCTCTGAGAGCCCCAAAGTCCAAGTTAGTTGACTCTGTAGGTCTTCCTATAGAATTCTTATCTACTTAGGGGCCATAATCCTTTCTCCTATTTTTCCGTAAGAGTCCCCAAGCTTCCTTCATTGTTAAGCTGTGGGTGACTGCATCTGTCTGAGTCGGCTGCTGGATGGGGCCTCTCAGAGGACAGCCATGATAGATTTCTGTCTACAAGAATAACAGAGTATAATTAATATTGTCAGAAATTGCCCATGGGATGGGTCTCAAGTTGGCCTGGTTACTGGTTGGCCATTCCCTCCTCAGTCTCTTCTCCATCTCCCATTCCTACATTTCTTGTAAGAAGAGAGTGTGCAGCTCTGTCTAGTCCCTGATTTTAGTGGAATTCTTTTAAGTTTCTCTCCATTTTGCTTGATATTGGCTATTGACTTACTTATGTTGTTTTGATTATATTTAAATATGTGCCTTTAACATGAAGTGATGTTTGATTTTGTCAAAGGCTTTTTCAGCATCTAATGAGAATGAATATGTGATTTTATTCTTTCCATTTGTTTATATGGTGGATTATATTGATAGAATTTTGAATATTGAACCATCCCTGCATCTCTGGAATGAAGCTACTTGATCATGATCAATGATGTCTTTGCTATGTTCCTGTATTCAGTTTTTCAAATATTTTATTGGGTATTTTTACATCAATGGTCATATGAGAAGTTGGTCTGAAGTTCTCTCTCTCTTTCTTATTTTTTCTTTTTTTTTTAAGTGTCTGCATGATTTAGGTATCAGGATGACTGTGGCTTCATAGAATGAGTTTGGCTGTGTTCCTTCTCTTTCTTTTTTGTGAAATCATTTGAGGAGTATTGGTATTAGCTCCTCTTTGAAAGTCTTGAAGAATTCGGCATTGAACCCATCTGGCCCTGGGCTTTTTGTGGCTGGGAGACTTAATGACTGCTTCTATTTATTTAGGGATTATAGGGCTGTTAAAATAATTTACCTTATCTTGACTTAACTTTGGTAAGAGTTATCTGTCGTAATGAAATCATCCATTTCATTACAAATTTCCAATTTTATGAATTACAGGGTTTTGAAGTAAGACCTAATGATTCTTTGAAGTTCCTCAGTATCTATTGTTATATCACCCTCTTGATTTCAAATTTTATTTATTTGGATACTGTTTCTCTTTCTTTTGGTTAGTTTGGTTAAGAGTTTGTCTTATTTGTTGATTTTCTCAATGAACCAGCTCTTGATTTCCTTGATTCTTTGTATTGTTTTATTTGTATTGATTTCCACCCTAATTTTGATGATTTCCTGACTTCTACTCCTCTTAGGTGTGCTTGCTTCTTTTTTCTAGAGTTTTAAGATGTACTTTCAATTTGCTGGTATGAGAGCTTTCTAATTTCTTTATGGAGGCGCTTAGTGCTATGAACTTTCTTTTAGCACTGCTTTCATTGTGTCCCATAAATTTGGGTATGTTGTATCTTTATTTTTATTGAATTCTATAAAGTTTTTAATTTCTTTCTTTATTTCTCCCTGACCCAAAGATCATTGAGTAGAGAGTTGTTCAATTTCCATGAGTGTGTAGAGTTTATTGTGTTTCTGTCATTGTTGAAGCTCAGCTTTAATTCATGATGGTCTAATAAGATACAAGATGTTATTTCAATTTTCTTGTATTTTGAGGCTTGTTTTGTGATTGACTATTTGGTCAATTTGGAGAAGGATGCATGAGGTGCTTAGAAGAAGATAAATTCTTTCGTGTTTGGATGAAGTATTCTATAGATGTCTATTAGTTCCATTTTATTTATAATTTCTGTTCGTTCTGTTATTTCTCTATTTAGTTCTTGTCTGGATTACCTGTTAATTGGTGAGAGTGGGTGTTGAAGTCTCTCATTATTTATGTGTGAAGCTATATATGCAATTTAAGCTTTAGCAATGCTTCTTTTACAAATGTGGGTCCCCTTGTGTTTGAGGGATATATGTTCAAAATTGAGATATCATCTTGGTAGATTTTTCTACCAAATTGGTATGAGTTGTCCTTCCTTGTCTCATTTGATTAATTTTGCTTGAAAGTCTATTTATTAGGTATTAGAATGGCTATCAAACTTGCTTCTTGGGTCTGTTTGCTTGGAAAACTTCTCCAGTCTTTTTACTCTGTGGTCATGTCTGTCTTTATTGTCTGGGTGTGTTTCTTGTATGCAGCAGATTAATAGGCCCTGTTTTCACTCCATTATATTAGCCTGTGCCTTTTCGCTGGGGGAATTGAGTCTATTGATGTTGAGAGATATTAATTACCAGTGATTGTTATTTCCTGTTATTTTGGTGTTGGTAGTATTAGTGTATGTGTGTATATATGTGTGTATGTTATATATGTATGTATATATGTATGTATGTATGTATATGTGTGTATGTGTGTGTGTGTGTGCTTCTCTTGTTTTTGCTGATATAAAATTACTATTTCCTATGTTTTCTTGGATGTACTTATCCTCCTTGAATTGAAGTTTTCCTTCTAGTATTTTCTGTAGGGTTTGATTTGTTGATAGATATTGTTTGAATTTGGATTTGTCTTGAATATCTTGTATTCTCCATCTATGATGATTGAGAATTTTGCTAGGTATAGTAGCCAAGGTTGGCATCTATGGTTTTATAGAGGTTGCAAGATATCTACCTAGGCCCTTCAACCTTTTAGAGTCTCTGCTGAGAGTGTAATTATGACAGGTCTGCCTTTGTGTGTTACCTACTCTTTTCCCTTGCTGTTTTTAATATTCTTTTTTTGTTCTATAAAATTTTTGTTTTGATTATTATGTGGTAGGACGATTTTCTTTTCTGGTTCAATTTCATTGGTGTTCTATAAGCTTCTTGTATGTTTATAGGCATCTCTTTCTTTAGGTTGGTGACGTTTTCTTCTATATTTTGTTGAAAATATTTTCTGAGCCACGTAGCTGATACTCTTTATCTTCTTTTATTCCTATTATTCTTAAGTTAGGTCTCTTTGTGCTATACCAGATTTCCTGGATGTTTGTGTTGAGAATTTTTTGGATTTAACATTTTCTTTGACTGATGTATCAATTTCTTCTATAGTATCTTCTATGCCTGAGATTCTCTCTTCCATCTCCTGTATTCTGTTGGTGATGCGTGCATCTATTGTTCTTGTTCTCTTCTCTATTTTTCCCATCTCCCAGATTCCCCTAGTTTGTGGGGTTTTTTTATTGCTTTTATTTCCAATTTAAGGTCTTGCCATTTTATTTATTTTCTTCACCTGTTTAATTGTATTTTTTTCTATATTTTTAAGGGGTTGATTTGTTTGCTCTTTAAAGACCACTCTACCTATTTGATGGTATTTTCCTGTATTTCCTTAAGAGATTTATTCATTTCCTCTTTAAAGGTCTCTATCATCTTAATAAGATTGAACTTAAGGTCATTTTCTTGTATTTCAGTTGTGTTAGGATTAACCAGTAGAAAACAGGAGACAGTGTTTGGTAACATGACTATCATCAACCAGTAAGTATATGATAGAACTGAAAATGAAATCAGGTTTCCAGAAAGATAACTAGAGTGTCAGATAAGATTCTCCTGTAGGCACTTGTCGATGTCTGCCAGTGAGTGACTTGCAACTTGAATAAGTATAAACAGCTGATGCTCAGTGGCACTCTTCTAGCCCAACAGCTATTTGGTAACTACCTAGTGTATGCTGAGTGCTATGATGTACACTGAGAACAAAACTTGACATGACTCTGCACCACAGAACTGGAGTACAAAAGAAAAGAGTCTAGGATTCAAAGGGGTCTTTGATTGCAGGAGGCAAAGCAGAATATAAAGCCTAGAAGCTGGTGACTTGTAATTCCAGAACAAGGGAGAATAAGAAAGAAGAACATTCTGGAATTTAAGGTTAGTCTTGGCTACAGGGTGACTTTCAGACTCAAAAGAAAATCAAAGTAAGGTCTAGTTGGGGATCACACAAATTCTACTGGGTTCCTGTTCTCAGAAGTAACTCAAGCATTGCAAATTAGCTTTGGACCTGAGTTTGAGAAGCTTGAGCTGACTTTGACGTTGAATGTAGTTAGTAAAGAAGCTGGATCCAGGTGGTTCACTAAATGGTAGTAGCCAGTATAAGTTAACATTAGAAAGATAAAGCCCTTGCTGTTATTCCTTCATTTTTTGGACTACTTTTGTTCGTCACTTCTTCCTTACTTGAGTTATTTTTTAAAATGAAGAATGTGTTTTAGAATGAACCAAAATACTAGGATGCTTACTATGCTAAGATTAACTGCCAGAGAAGCATGGTCAGAGGTAGACCCTCGAAGAGAAGGAAGAACAAAGAGCCCAGTAAACACTGTGACGCTAGACAAAGGTCTGGATAGCTACAGATTCATGGGTCTTCTTTATTTGGTTTAAAAACTCATCTAACCCAAAACACTAGAAATTAATATGATGAGTAAATACTTCAGTTCTTCCCATTTTCTGGTTTATTAAAAGAAAATAGTGACCAATGAACTAGCTGAACTCAGCATCCAGGACTGGAGAATGCAAAAGCCTCTGCTGACCCCAGCCCTCCATGGAATTTTAGAGCTTTGTGTGGGCTAGAGGAGCATCATCATAGTCATGTTCTTCTAGTGGTATGCAGCTTCCTCATGTATCAGAAAAGAACTCATCTAAATGTGATGATGTCCTTCCATTGAGACCATATGGCCCTTTTTTTTTTTTAATGTTTTCTTGTGTCTACATTCAGAGTAACAAGATGGAAAGAGCTAGAAAATTATTTCAAATAAATATTGAATCTTTTCAATTATTATGATTCACCATTTTTTTCAAGATTCCTCATTTTTCCCTCTAATCTCTCTCAGAGCTGCCAATTATCCTGGTTTCTAAAATCTTGTTGGTTGAATCCATTCCCCCATTCCACAGAGGTTCAATTTATGTACTACACATGCATCTTCTTTACAATACAGATTAATGACATTTTTAGCATCCACTTATTGTATAAATATCATGTGGAGTGAATCAACAAGCGTGAATTTTCCCACATAAAGTATCTCTCTAGATGCTCATTATAATTAGCCTCCTGCCTATGCTATTAATTAATCAAAATCTACCCTTTTTCTTATTCTTAATTTATTTGACAGTTTCATTGAGTATAACTGAGAAACAATAAATTGTACATATTTAAAATAATAATCTGTTAAGATTTGTGTACATTACACAAATAAAACTGTCACCACAATCATAAATACTATCCTCCATCAAGGTTCCATATGTCACCTTTTTCTTGTTTCTCTTCATTCTCTCCTAGCCAGACCACTGTCCACAAAAAAATGCATTATTTGGCTTTTATTTTCTGATCATTTCATTGGTGTCTATTAATGTACATAATAGGTCTTCGTGTAAATTTTTCATGCATGCTGTATCTTTGGGTCACATTTTCTCCCCTTTATTTTGTCTCTTGCCCCTTCTGGTCCCATTTCTCTTTCATAGCATTCCTTTTACTCTCATGATTTCCTAACTCCAAAATTTCACTAATGAATAGAAACCTGCAAAACCTGCCCTTTTAATTTACTTATATTTAAAGCTTAATTTGCTTAGCATGGTGATCTCCAGTTCCATCAATTTTCCTTCAAATTACATAATTTTACTCCTCATAGATTTGATCATACATTCCTAGTTTACAGTCACCTTTTGGGTTCTATTTATTTATTTATTTATTTATTTATTTATTTATCCATTCATTTATTTACTTTATGTCCCAATCACAACCTCCCTCTCCTCCAAATTCCTTCCCCTTATACACCCCTTGCCTGTTTGCCGCCTTCCCTTCTTCTCTTGAGAAGGGAGAGATACTCCCTCCCTGGATATCAATTCACCCTGGCACTCAAGTCATTCCAGGACTAGGTGCATCCTTTCGCACTGAATCCAGACAAGATAGCCCAGTTAGGGAAATGGAATCCACAGGCAGGCCACAGAGTCAGGAACAGCTCTAGCTCTAGTTGTTAGGGGACCTGCAAGAAGACCAAGCTGCACATATGATACATATGTGTGGGGGGCTTAGGTCTAGTCCATGCTTGCTCTTTTATTGGTGGTTCAGTCTATGGGAGCCACCAAGGTCCAGGTTAGTTGACTCTATTGGTCTTCTTGTGGAATTCCTATAACTTTTGGGCCTCTCAGTCCTTCCCCCAATTCTTTCGTAAGACTTCCAGATCTCTGTCTAATGTTTTGCTGTGGGTCTCTGCATCTGTTTCCATAGGCTTCTAGGTGGAGCCTTCCAGAGGACAGTTATACTAGAATCCTGTCTGCAAGCATAACAGAGTATCATTAGTAGTGTCAGGGATTGGTCCTTGTCCATGGGATGGGTCTCAAATTGGGCCAGTCATTGGTTGGCTATTCCCTCAGTCTCCGTTCCATCTTTGTCCCTGTACATTTTGTAGGCAGGACACATCCTGTGTTGAAGTTTTTGTGGGTAGCTTGGTGTCCTTATCCATCAATGGAGAATCCTTCCTGGCTACAGGAAGTGGCCACATCAGGCTCCATATCTCCAATTGCTACAATCATATATTTGATATGGTTCATGTTCATGCATAATTTTGAAGTTAACATATACTGATATAATTTAGCAATTTACTTATTTTGTAGTTGAGTAGTATTCTACTCCATGAGTAGACCATTGATGGATTATAACCTGTCTTCTGATGAAGGTTTAGATAGCTGCCAATTTGGGGGCAATTACAAGTAGAGTTGTTGGAATCACTAGTGCATTAGTGTTTGTATGGCCCATATGCTTTCCTGTTTTGTGGACTAATACCTAGAAATAAAATGGTTGATCATATGTCATGTGTATGTCTAGTCTATAAAATCTTTCTACATGTTTTCCAAATATAGTCTACCAAGTGCATTGCCATCAGCTAGTACGTCGAGAGTCTCCTTTGCTCCACAACATCCCCAGAAGGAGTAATATGAGGTCTTTATAGTTTTAGCTGTTACAGTGTATGTGCAGCAGTATCTCAATGTTTTAACTTATGGTTGGTATGATGCTTATGTAGTGGCCTATCTCTGTACTTTTAATTTGCTACGAGCAGTGATTAGTGTGGTTCAGAAAGTTCTCACATGCTCTTGCATTTGTCTGCACATTTTTTTCATAAAATGTCTGTTCAAGACTCCTGTTATTATTAAAATTTGCTTATTCCTTACTACTAAGTTTAGAGAGTACTTTATATACTCTGAATACATTCTTTATCATGTGTATATGTTACAAATTTTCCCCAGATTTCTGTATTTTTTCTACTACATTAATAGACTCTTTAATTATCAAACTTTTTTTTTTTTAATTTTGACAAAATCCATCATTGCACAATATTTGATCACACTGTGAACCCTGTGTTGTTGTTTACTATAAAAAACAGATTTTAGTTGTGGTCTGACTCTGCCTTAGCACATACCTTTAATCTAAGAGTTTCCTGCTTGAATATTATAAATGGGAATAAAGTCAACCATAGTTCAAGAGGCAGAGCAAGCAACCCATTGACAGGAAGGGTACATAGGATTATTAAGAAAACACAGAGAGTAAGATGTTGTTAGGAAGACAGATATAGAGATGCAAAGGAAGTAGAAGGGGAACATTCAATTTGAGAGAGGTTTTTCTGAGATGGCAAGAAAGAGGGGCTTTCATCTGGGACATGGGCTAAGGAGGAAGATCATTTGGGTGCTTTCTCTGCTCTCTGAGCTAGCAGGCTTTCACCTTAGCATCTAGCTCCCTAGTCTTTGTTGATAAAATTAAAGGATTGAGATTTTTGTTAAAAAAAACAACAATCCTTTCAACATCATGAGGAAAACAACAATATCAACCAACCAGTGCCCCCAGGGTCTAAATCATCAGCCTGGGAGTGCTTAGGGAGGGACCCATGGCTCCAGCTATATATGCAAGGGAGCTATATATAAGTGGGAGAAGAGATCCTTGGTCCCATGAAGGCTGGACATCGTGGAGGGGGTATTCAAGTGTGAGGAGGTGAGGTATGGGGGTGGGTAGGTGGGGGTACACCATCATAGACGCAAGAGGAGTGGGGAAGGGATAGGTAGTTCCTGGGAGGGAGGGGGGGAATAGGGGTAAGGGGAGAACATCTGAAATGTAAATAAAATTTCCAAAAAAAAATAACAATCCATTTTATCCATTATTATTTTAAAAACTGAGGGCTTGTTATACTGAAATAATCTTTGCTTGACAATAAGTCACAGAAATTTTCAATATGTTCAACAGTTTAGTGTTTATACTTAAAATCATAAGCCACTTTTATTTTAACTTTTTAATATAATGAGAAAGATTGATCCAAGATTCATTTCTTACATAGACATGACCAACTATTTTAGCACTGTTATTAGACAAAGTTCTCCTTTCATTATAGAATGGCCTTTGCTACTTTTTTAAAAAGTCAAACCAAGCAGTAATCCCTCTTATATGAGTCTATTGCTAAACACTCTACTCTGGCAAGGTAAATCCTCTGTCCATCTTTATTTGGTGTACCTACACCGAAGTGAAGCTAAAGTCTGAAAGTTAGAAAGTGTTAGCCCTTTCATTTTTTTTACAGAAGTTTGAATTGTTGCATTTCTCTTGAACTTTAAACAAGCTTGTCAATTTCTATACAGAAACTTGTTTGTTTTTATTAATTGGAATTGTAGTGCATCTAAAGATCAATTTGAGTAGACACAACATCTGAACATATTGATCCATCAAGTTGTGAACATGGTGTATCTCTCTATTCTTTAGAACATATTCAATTTATGTCCAATAGTTTACAGTTGTCAATATGAGAAAAATAATTTGTCGAGCCAGGCATATAATCCTAGATACATGGGAGGCTGAAGCAGGAGGATTGGAAGTTCAAGACCTTCCCTGGGCACAGAGTCCATTCAAGGCTAAACTAGGCAACTTTGTAAAACATTACCTCAAAATGTAAATAAAAGTGGGCTAGAGAAGTAGTGCAGATGTACAGTGCTTATTTCATGTATGAAAAGGCTAAGATTAAATACCTCATATAGCAAGGAAAGAAGGAAGGAAGGAAGGAAGGAAGGAAGGAAGGAAGGAAGGAAGGAAAACAGGGAGGGTAAGAGGGAGGAGAAAGGAGGAAGGAAGGAACTAGAGAGGGGGGGGAGGAAGGAATACAGAGAGTTGGGAGAAAGAGAAGGGGAAAGAGGTGAGAAGAAGAAAGATTTTGTATATTTGATATTATTACAAATAGCATTTTTAATTTTTCCATTCTAGTGGATATTTGCTAATAGAAGTACTATTGCATGTTTAATATTATGCAACTTGGCACACTAGCTAGTTCTAATAGTATTTTAGGTATATTTTTTCTATATTTTAAAGGAATTTGACATGAAAATTCATTTTGACACAGATCTTCATGTTGCCTACATTAAAAGACAATACACATTTTTCTTCCTTCCTTTTCTATCTTGTTCATGCATTATTCCGTTGTCTAGAATCTCCAGTACAATAGTTAACAAACACAGGTGGAGTAGATGCTCTTGATTTAAGGAGAAGGCATATGGTGTGAGTTTTCAAGGCTTCATCAAATGCTATACTTGAATGGGTTGAGTATATTTTTCTTATCAAAAGAGTTCAAAATTACCCATAAATATTAACCCCGAAAAAGGACAGAGGATAAAGATAACTTTAAGAGTAGATTTTTATATTAGAAAACATGTAAGAAAGAAGACAGTGGAAAATATATTTTGAATATTAAAAGAATAAAACTGACATTTTATAGCAAGCAAACATATTTCAAAACATCAAAGAATGAAGTCTACTGAAAGTAGTAACTATGTTGGTAAATGCATTTGTATGTGTGGTTTTCTTTGTGTGTGTATGTGTATGTGTGTATAATTTATATACACATGTGTATAACTATATATGTGTTTCTGTATAATTCCTATCTTAAAACTTTAAATACATTAAAGGATAATTGAGTATTTAAAGTAAAATATTAATAATGTAGCCTACAATGTTATGTCCTATATAGAGGAAATGTCCAACAACAGAGGAGCAAAAGAGGAAAGATAGACATACACTATGCTAAAACTATCATATTGTGTGTGAACTAGAACAATATCATATGAACCTTAACTGTAACAGGTTAAAAGCCCAGAAACAACCATTACAGTAAAAGAATAAAGGGTTGTAAGTCAACAAAAGAGAAAATAAAATAATTTAGTCAAAACCACGAAAGATGAGAAAAAACAGATAGGAGCAAGTAGGGAAAAAATGGAATGATAAATTTAAATCCAACCTTTAATTTGTCAATTATTAGAACTGGGGAAATGGCTCATCAGTAAAAAGCACTTGCTGCCCTGGCAGAGAACCTGAGTTTGCTTACTATCACCCACACTGCATCTCAACTTCAAGTCCTGGGGATCTAGTTCCCTTGTCTGGTCTCCACAGGCACCAGGAACATATATATACACATGTACATATTAAAGTATACACATACATAATATGTGTGTGTCTGTGTATGTATGTGGGAGTATACTATATATAGTACATATATACAGTATACAATATATAGCATATACTTATTTATATGAATTTTAGGTTCATTCTAGTCAGGGTTATAAGTTGCATGCCTCTCTCATGGTTTCAAGCACAGGTTACATACAAATTCTTTCTAAACAATGACTAAAAATGTATCCCACTTAATGGACTTTCAAATAGTAGTGCTTCATCCTTGTTATTTGAAAGAGGATAAAGTACAAAGAGTTTGCTTTCTCAAAGGCCATACATAGTTCTGCAGCCTCTAACTCCATCCCCAGATTTCAAAGTCAACTTTTGTGTTGTGTGTGTGTGTGTGTGTGTGTGTTGGAAAACATTCCCATTGTGAGCAGCATGGGATCTATCTGATGAGGAGAAGGATTGCTCACTCTGAGCTTTCTTAACATAACCTCTAGTCCTGGTGTGGCCAAGGCTGTGCTCATATGCACTCTTTGTCCTCTCATGCTCTGGGGGTTCACTTCTTAGTTATGTAGGCCCATCAGCCTCACTCGAAAGGTTTCTAGGTGATCTTAAAATCCTATTGAATGTATTTAGCATGTTAGATATGCCTCCTAAGCCGGCAGTGGTGGCACATGCCTTTAATCCCAGCACTTGGGAGGCAGAGGCAGGTGGATTTCTGAGTTCGAGGCCAGCCTGGTCTACAGAATGAGTTCAGGACAGCCAGGGCCACACAGAGAAACCCTGTCTCAAAAAAAAAAAAAAAAAAAAAAAAAAAAGATATGCCTCCTGGCATAGTCATGCAGAACAGTGTCCCACAGTGTTCTCTGAGCTGGCAGTAGCCCACCTACTTCCCACTGCTTAATGAGGTTCCTTAAAAGCAGGAGTGACTTACATTTCCTTTGTACCTTCACAGAGCATCATCACTTCAAGTCTAGCTCTTGGACCTTGCTCTTTTCAAGCTCTGTGCCTTATTCGAGCTAGTGAGGGAGGCTAGACATTCTCTTACTGACTGTATGTTTATAGGCACTGCTGTCACCTCACAGAGTGGCCTTTCTGCCTGACCCCTCCCCCATGGAGATAGGGATGATTCTTCTTCCGTGACAGTGTTTTACCAGATGTGGCTTCTCATAGCTTTGACTTTATCTTAATAAATAATCCTCCATATTTAGCAGAAATCATTGCATCTTTGTTTAGGGATTAGGACTGAAGATATATTTAAACTACATTGAGCCCTGGTAATCCTGAAAGGGCTAAAGCAATCCTGATAGTGTTAGGAGGCCACAGCAGTTACTGCAGTTGCTCAGCTGCAGATGTGATTAAAGCAGGAGTCTGGGCTCAGCATGGAGTAGATAAGCAGAGATCAGTATGCATGTTCACATGTGTACACAGGCTTGCTCTAGTTTGAAAGAGTGATTGCAAACATACATGCCTACACATTACAAATGCATGAACTCAGAATTATGCTTGGCAGTCACACAAATTCACAAAAGCCTGCATAAGTACGTGGGAAATATGGCTGCCCATGCACATAAAAGTATATATACCCAGCTGTACCATTTTGGAATATTGACATGGGTCTAAGAACATAGGCACATGCAGTCACTCCCCTGTAATTTTCATGCCCATATCTAGAGATAGTTGCTTACTTGTCCCCTAGCACAAAGTACAGCACTGAGAGTGAAAGTCCCTGGCTTGCAGACACACACTTCCAACAAGCTCTGAAAGCTTAAGAGTATTTCCTCCTACTGTTATGTACAAAGGTCTTTATTTCCTGGGGTTTTGGAAAAGGTTTCTGGTCTGCCTTATGATGGTAGGAAACTCAACTGCAGCCTAATCAATTTAGCCCTCTTGCCCCAGGAGATAAGACATCACTAATAGCATTAAAGTGTCTCAGCTCCTTACCCACAGTCTGGTGTGGGGAGCCCACCCCAACCACTAGTGGCTTTGATATTTCTTTCATTTAGTCATGCATCACCCTATCAGGTACTTCTCAAATTTCTTCTAGCTGTCCAGATCTTTGCAATAAGTTCTATAGGGGATAAATATACGTGTTGGACATAGTTCTACATTTGAGATTTTGCAGGAGCAAAAGACTTACTGAAAACTATAGGCTAATAGGATAGTAAATGAAAGCTACTAGGGATGAGATGCAATAATCCTAATGGCTCCAATAGTAAATGTTGAAGGGTCCCAAGAATATGCTAGAATATTCATGTATATTCGTGTCCATAGCTAATATTACTCTGATGATGTAGGACACACAAATGGATCATAGTGCAAAGACACAGGCGGCTTCTGAAGGAATTGATAGGCTGCTTTTCACATGCTTTCCATCCCTTAGCAACATATGTGTGTTGTATCTGCTTGGCTTATCAGTTAGAAACACAATGGCAAGATTTCCACTGGGGTAGGTCAGATAGGCACCTTCTATTTAACATATATCACAACTCTGGACTCTCAGAATATATTCAGGTTCTCAGCATAAAGTCTGTCTAGTCACAGTGAGTCACCCTTATCACGGAGGGGATGGATATTTATATGGGTGAACAGAGGTGACTAGTTCCCAAGTATAATCACACAAGGGAACACTTGCACTCAGATCTTTCTAAGACTTGTGATGTCAAGCCCACTATTGATCTCTTTCCATGATAGCAGGGAAAGGTAAACGGATTTGGAAAGAGAGGCATGAGTATGAGCTAGGATGAACAACAAACCAGAGGCTCTTGAGCTGAGTCACAGAAGATTGTGGGATCTAACCATGCAGAAAGGACAGAAAGCAGAGCATAGGGTAGCAATGCTTCATTCTCAGTGAAAGAACAAAGACAGTGATGGGAGAGTAGCAAACAGGGAAAAATAGCCTCCTCAGACTAGCCAGTTTTTATCACTATTGCTCTGTAGTAGTTTGAGGTCAGGGATGGTGATTTCCCCAGAAGTTCTTTTATGGTTGAGAATAGTTCTTGTCATCCTGTTGTGTGTTTTTTCCCCAGACCATATGAAGCTCATGAAGAAAGAAGACCAAAGTGTGGGTGCTTTGGTCCTTCTTAGAAGGAGTAACAATATACTCATGGGAGCAAATATAGAGACAAAGTGTGGGACAGAAACTGAAGGAGGGGCCTTCTGGAGACTGTTCCATCTATGTATCCATTCCATGTGCAGTTACCAAAGGTAGACACTGATGTGGATGCCATGAAGTGCATGCCTGACAGGAGCCTGATATAGCTGTCTCCTTAGAGGTCTGCCAGAGCCTGACATATACAGGGGTGGATGCTCACAGCTAACCATTGAACTAATCTTGGGGTTCCCAATGCAGGAGTTAGAGAGAAGACTGAAGGAGCTGAAAGAGTTTGCAGCCCCATGGGGAGAACAGCAATATCAACCAACCAGAGCTTCCAGGGTCTCAACCACCAGCTTGGAAGCACATAGGGAGAGACCCATGACTCCAGCTATATATGTAGGGGAGGATGGTCTTGTCGGGCATAAGTGGGAGAGGAGATCCTTGGTCCCATGAAGGCTGGATGCCCCAATGTGGGGGAATTTGAGTGTGGGGAGGTGGGAGTGAGGGGTGGGTGGGGCACATCCTCATAGAAGCAGGAAGAGGGGGTTGGGATAGAAGATTCCTGGGTGTGTGTGGGGGCGGGGAGGAATGGGGAAAGGGTGTAACATCTTAAATGTAAATCAATATGCAATAAAAAAGAAAATACCAAAAAAGAAAAAATATATATATACTGACCAACATTGCTAACAAGTTGAACTCAAGTTCAGACAGCTGACCCTGTCTAGCCTTTTCCTCCAGATTCACAAGCTTGGTGAATTCAATTAAATGTGAATTTCTCAATTTGTTTTTATCATCACCATACCTTCAATATAAGTTTTAGTTAAAAAAAAATATCTCTTAGACAAGTAGGGAACAAGGAAAGTGGCTGAATGATAGCAAGTCAGTTGGGGGAGGAAGTTCTTAAGCATTCATACCCAGCCAAGCCTTCAGAGTTTTCTAGATGAGGTGGTGGGAAAGGCAGTGCACAATCCCTCTGCTGCATATGCCAAAGATCAGCAGAGCAGAGTATAGGTATCCAAGGGTTTATATCATATCATTCTCCTGAGCAGCCTAGGGACCCATGGCCATGCTTTCAGATGTATCTGTCTTGGTTTTCTTGGTTGGTTAGTCCTCTTGTGTTTGTTGATTTGCAATCAGCAGAGCAATCTTACATCCAATCACATAACTTTTGATATTGCTAAATGTTCACCAAGTATGTATTTTATGGAAAGGACATTCGGGTTCATAGTTAAAGCATCTGTCATGGTCATTAGTACACAGATACTCATGTAGTACAGACTGGCCTTAAACTCAGTATACAACAGAGATGACTTTGTACTCCTGATTCTCTTGCCTCCACCTCTCAATGCTGGAATTATAGGCACAGGTATGTGATATTGTGTCTTACTGGTTATGATTAGTGATCCTTTCTTTCTCCAAGTTATATCTAATGTATCTGCAAGTCCTGTTGCCATTGATTCTAAGTGTGCCCCCAGGAAACTACCTCTTTACTGTTGGTACTGCTGACCTTGAAATCCACATTTCCTTTCTAATTGTCTTCTTTGCATCAGCAAAAATGTTTCCTTTAAAATATAAATAATTGCCAATGAGATAGCTCTGTAGGTACTGATCAGTCACCAAGGCAAGCTTGGCTACCTGAGTTTATGATTCTTGAGAATGAAGAGGCTCCCACCAGAGTCCTCTGGCCTCTCCATGTGCTCCATACCACAAGCGAACACACACACACACACACACACACACACACACATACACACACACTATAAATACTGTTTAAATATCACATTACTGCCTTGCTTAAAACCTTACAGATGCTTACCACTACCCTTAATACAGAGTCTAAGCTTTTCACCCAGGCCTCATGTCCTAGTGGTGTGCCCCATGACTACCTCTCTATCAGCTGGCTGTCATTGGCTGTATGGCCCATGACTGTCTGTCATTCACCTGAACTTCTTTTCAGTCCAGAACATGGAAAGGCATCCCTTTCTCAGGGACATTTGTGTACTTTCTGTTGTCTCTACATGGATCTCTCTTTAACAGGCCACTAGAACATTGGCTCTTTTTACCTATGTAGGTCTCTGCTAAGAAGCATCCCTCAGGGAGATCCCAGTAGATTGTCCATCTCAAGTTCTACATCACCAACCTACACACACGTTAACTCTAGTGGCTATTTGATTGCCTAACCTTATCTAGGTATTTCTCAGAATCTGAATGTTCTGTCTACCTCCTTTCCCTTTCAGGGTAAGTTCTTCATAGAGGCCTTGCTTAGTTCATTTTGCCAGCACTTAGAAACATGCCTAGCATCATAATCGACAGCTCAATGTTGAATGAATAAAATGTCCCTCAGCTGATACATGTCACTATACCTGACTAAAGCTACTTAAGAGAGGAAGGACTGAGTTTGGCTCATAGTTCCAAAACATGAAAGACATGTCACCTGGAAGAAACTTGTGTTCACACTTCCAGAGACACAAGGTGGCTTGCTTACATTTCAGTTAATCAGGAAACAGAGATCTTGAAATAGAAACAAGCATGGGCCATAGTATTCAAGCCCTTCCCCTTCACCTTCCCCTTCACCTTCCCCTAAGACTCACTTCCTCCAGGTAGGCCTGGCCTCCTAGAGGTTTTGCAAACTCCTAAAATAGTGAGATGAGCTGAGGACTGCATATTGAACACAGGAGCCTAGGAAGGAAATGGAGGCCTGTGAACAGTGTCAGGTGTATCTGAACACCAGGTACAGGGTCACAACTCTTCTCTGGAAGGATTAGCATGAATATCATAAACTTATTTTCAGGGTACAAGAGCTGAGTGAAACACATTAGCAGAGATGGACACAGCTTCTCCTTTTCTCCCCAAGAAACCCTCAGAGGACAGCAGAGCCTTTGGAGTCAACTGGCCACATTGGTACTACTGCGGGGAAAGAACAGAGAAAAGTACAGCCAGAGGACATTTAATTGAGGAGCAATTCAGACTTAAACTCATTCATACCTTGGCCAGGGCCCAGTTTTGAATGGACTACTCTGGGCCCATTAAAGAGATGTCTGAAGGAATGTTGGGACAGAAGCAGAGCTTTTCAGAAAGAAAGAAAAAATGATACAACCCACCCCCAACACACACACACACACACCACACACACACACACACACACACACATCAATATCCAGCCAAGCTGGCCTTGCTGAAGCAATAAATAGCAGTAGCTTGTGAATTAAACTCCATCTCTGACTCTGTCTCTCCTCCAAGGCTCTGTGAGAACAAATACAATGTTCTATGTGGTAACCCATAGGCATTCTTCAGCTACCCTGGGTTAAATGGGAGAAAACCCAAGATCCATGAATACTATCCATATGCAATAAGAAAATGATAGAGGAGATCTCTCCCCTCATTGGTAACTCTGGGTCCTGGATGGTGTATACTCACTCCTCTTACTGACAGAGACTGGAACTGCACTATTTGTAAGGATGCAACTCCCCAGCAGATGGTGAATCAGACCTTGATTCTCTGTGTGTGTTTTGTACATTTTATTTGTTGGTAATGAATTTACAAAACCTTTAAGTACGGAAAACAGAGCCTTCCCACGAATTGAACAGATGGGAGAGGAGGCTTTCTAAAGGCTTTTCAAAGTGGCCCCCTTTTCACCCCCTCCTGGCTTAATATCTCTCTGTGTGTCTACAAATGCTTTATTAGTTGGGCATGAGGGAGAATCTGCTCGGCCTTTCTTTCTCCAGCTCTCTGGAAAATACGAGGCAGTCTGGCCACAGTCAAGAGACCATTAGCAAGATGGCACTGGGTCCTGGCCAAGAACTTTAAACAGCCATATCCTGGAGTGTGACATAACCCACAGAGAGGATCAAGAAAGGGACTCCTTGCAATGCTTACTCTTACTGCCTGGTGGAGGTCAAGAGACACAGGCTTCATTCCAAGTATCCATAAGTGAATAGACTACAGTTATAAGCTAGAGGTAGGTCTCATTAATAGCTCTTATATTTTCTATTTCCATAAGCCATATCCTGAACCCTGGCATTTGACATTATGTACCTGCCTCAAAAGGTCACATGCACCAACTCTTTTCAAAATTCTATTTTTATTAGTGTGTGGATTTCTATATAAGATGTGCATGTGGAGAACACAGAACAACTGTGGAACTGATTCTCTCCTCGAATCTTCATGTAGGTTACAGGAATCAAACTCAAGTTGTCAGGCTTGAGAAGCCATGACTTTAGCTACTGAGCACATCTTGCTGGCCCTCTATGCCTTATCTCTTGATGCCAATCACAGCTACTGACTTTTCTTGGTGAATGGATTGTTATCTCACCTGTCGCAAGCCAAGATTTTTTTTCTCTTTTTCATGGTTACTATTGTATGTCAAGTTGGCAAGGATGAAACATGTCTAGAGCACTGGTAAAAGCATGTTTCTAGGTGTGACTATTGAAGTTGATTCTGGAAGAGACTGTCCTTTGAATTGGTTGACTGAAAATTCAGATGGCTCTCCTCAAGGGAAGTGAGCATCATGCAATCCAGGGAGGGCCTAATGGTGAGAGCAAAGAGAACAGCAGGAGATGCAAAGTTCTTAGTCCTAAAATCTCCAGTCTGTGGCATGCTAGTCTGTGGCGGGTCCTATGACTGGGTGATTTCTTTCATGGGAAATCCTACCCATAACAACCAAAAGACCTACCTAGTAAAGTCATCTCTACTGCGTACTGGAAGAAACAACACTCTAGCACTTGATGACAGATGCAGGCAGCATCCAGAGTTTAGGACCATACTCTGTGGCTCTCTGGCCTCTTCTGTAAAACAGGGCTTCTAAACTGAGGAATCCTTCATTATGGTTCAGGGATAGAAACTGCGAGAAAAATTCCCAACACGTGTCCTCTCTAACTTCATCCTCAAAATTGTCCCAACTTACTGATCTAGCTGTAGGTTTGGTAAGACCCACATATATACCTACCTGGCCAGCATTCAATGTGCTAAAATTGTAATGCATATGCAAACACAACATGTAGAATGCCACAATAGTGGAATTCTTCTCTGCCAAAAAAAATATCAATTGTGAAAGATTATGTAAAACCACAGTAATATTAACCTCACCTAATTAGGCAATTGTGCTAAGTGAACACCTGATTTCAGCAGTGGCTCAGCGGAGCAAGGCTGCACCATCCTGTCTTCATCTGGCTAAAGTGAGAGTCATGCTCTATCCCAGGTGAGCAGAAAGCGCTTGAGGGATGGAGAGGTGTGAGACCAGTTTGGAGTTGGTGAGAGAAGCCAAGCTGACACGTGAGGAGGTACCCTCCACTGGCACATACCTGATTTGAATCTCCTTCCTTGTTCAAAGTTCCCTACCTTGAGGATAAAAGTGGGAAAAGGGGAGGAGGAGAAAGAAAGTACAAAGAAGCAAGGTAGGAGTGGAGGGCTAGAGATACAGGCAGAAATGACAGACAGGCTGAGAACAAGTTCCATGGAAGAGAACTATTCTGAGAATTGCCCATCTAGCTACAGGCCTGGCATAGCCTGAGATAGAGACTTTAGAGACATTGTCATTTTCAGGGAAGGAGGGAGGGCCAGAGAGTGAGTGGGATTCTCTCAGTGCTGAAATGTATCAATTATTTTAGATAACTTTATTGTTAAATAACCTCCTTCACCTTATTTATCTCTTCTCTAAATGGTATTACTGCATTTTTTTCCCAAGGCAAATTCTGGATCAATATGGTTCTTTTCCCCTGTTGCCTTTGAAAAACAAACACTCTGAAGATGCATAAAAAGAAGTGGGCTTGACATCCCAAAGGTAATATGTATCCCCAGTTATGGAGACAGCATCTACTAGGTGTCAAACAGAGAACAAGGAGAGGGATAACATTGAGAAGACAAGACTCATTCAAGAACCCCTGACCTGATAGAAAGAGGATTTCAATGCTATATGCCCACCACTGTAGGAGGTCAGAGGCAAGGAAAACAATAGCTACTGGGGCAGGGATCAGGACTATATCTCAGAGTAAGAGGGCGAAAAACTGATTGTCAAAGGACAGGCAGGAGTATCAGAGTAATGAATGGAGGATGGAGAGATGGTATAAACTCACAGCAGGTCAACTGATGAAGACCAGTGTGAAGGCATCATTAGACAAAACATTAGAGTTAGAAGGATTGAGATGATAACAACCATCTTTGACATACAAGGCACTGTATAAAGGCAAATGTGACATAGCACTGAACCAGGGTTGGTTGGTTGGTTTCCTAACATGATACACAAATGGCTAAGTTTTAGTCACAATCCTCCCATGTCTCTGGATGAGACCCACAAATGGAGAAAAGCTTTTGTGTTCAAAGCAGCCAATAAAAGCATTCCATCCAGATGAGAAGCAATGAGAGGGGAGACGTTTTCTCAGAGAAACCCAGCTCCATGTCATCATGCCTCTCCTCTGGAGGAAAAATCGGGACAAGGAAAGGGAAATATATGTTTTCAACAAAAATAACCCAGCTGTGAGATGATGAAGGCAGGATTTCCCACTTGCTCTCAAAATTGGCCAATCCTACCCTCCTCTAAACTCGGGTCTACATCCTTCTTCTCTGTGGCACCCACTGAAATCACTACTGGGAAGGGATGTCAGACTGTTAAATTTTGGTTGTGTGTGTATCTAACATATATATGTATACGTATACGTATACATATATGTGTGTGTGTGTGTGTGTATCTCCAAATAACTATCTCCCTATGTAAGTAAATATGCACATGTTTTTATATATGTATGTATACATACATGTACACATATCCATGCATGTATAAAAGGAAGAATAGACATTTAGATGGAGGCATGCATGTATTAGCTACAAACTTATATCCGGATAATTAAGGGAGTGCATTACCAAAGAGCTCGAAGGCAACTATCCATCAGTCAGCAGTGTACTTTCTTTGTGAATGTTTATAGACAGACACCTACACCTTTTTCAGTGAAACTTTGGCATGGAACCTGAAAGTCTGTGGATTTGCCCATGCAGCTTCATGACGGCCTCTGTACAGGATGAATAACATTACCAGGAAAGTACAGCTAAAGCAGCAGCTAGTTTCAGAGCAGACTGGGCTCAAGAATGGGTGTTCAGTCTTCCTCTCTGCTGAACAATGGCCTTGACAAGGAATTCATTAGCACCTACTTCTGAAGCTTATCTCCCTTGATTTCTGTTGGGCTTTAGCCCATTGCCCTTCAACTGCTTGGAGATAGAAGGGTGGACAAGAGATGGATTAATCTTCTTTTCCAATTTTAAAGATTCTAGGATCGTTTTCGGGGATTCTTCGTTTTGTTTGGGCAAAGTGGGTTCTTCCTATTTACAGATTCCAGCTTCCCCCCGATGCCATCCATTAAAAGGAATGCCAGTGTTTGCACTACTACACAAAACTCTCCTCCCAAAGTTAAGTTACTAATTAGAAATTATTTACACCCCTGAACATATGCACGCATACTCCTGCTCAGCATGCAGTTCACATGAGTACCCTGATTCACACCCGCTGCTCTTTAAATGTCCCATCACTCTGGCTCTCTGAGCTGATTTCGACAGGCACCCACCCTTTGAATCCTCCATCTGAATAGCTCTCCTAATCAATGCATGCCAGAACCCAGTTACCTCTGCTCCATCCATCTTCCTAAGGGTCCTTTGTCATTGGTTGGTAGTGCACTGGAGAAAATCATGATGGAAATGCTTTCTACCACTCTTCCTATGAAGAAAGAGATGGCAGTGACTGCAGAAGGCCAGAACTTTTTACTATGACATGGTCCTAAGGGTGCCATATAGTCCTCAAGGTCACTCACACACACACACACACACACACACACACACAAAGAAGGGGGTGGGCAGGCACACAGACCTATTAAAAATAATCCATCAGACCTACTAAAAATACACTTGGTTATCTTCTTGAGTCCAGTGACAGGTACAGAGGTAACCAGGAATTCAGGTGCCTTTGTCCCTATCTCTAGCTCCTGTCTGACAGCTGCAGCATCTTCTCCTTTTAAATAACATCTTTAATCAGCTGTAAAAACAAAGCCAAAGAGATGGGCCCAGAGCTTGGAGTGAAGGAGAATGTCTGAGAGAGAATGTTGGGACAATTAAATCTGTTGTTACCCTTCCAACTTACAAATTGGAATCACCTGCTCTAGGTGTGCCTGGCTCATTTCACCCCTCCCCTCCAGCCTTATTAAGGATTCTAGGCAACTGACTTCTACTTCTGAACATGCATCAAGAAAACTCCCTGTTCTGCAAGCTGATTCACATAACAGCTTCCCTAATAAAGCATGAGGCATAGCTGCCTGAGTACATCTGTTTTTTCATAGATCTCTAGAAAATCCTAAGATAACAAGGAGAGAAAGAGGCAACCTTGACCCAAAATGTCTCCATCTTCTTTCTGCAAAAAGACTCAGTGTAAAAGGCATGGTCCAAACCACCCTGAAAGTGCCAGTGTTAGACCTGGATTCAAATATGGAATTCATTATGAAGTTATTCAATTCCTTTTAAGAGTAACCACTGGATGCTGTGCTGAGGATGTGGGTAAAGGGAAGATATGGAAAGTGGTAGTGACCGCAAAGTTTGTAGATGATACCCAGGAGTGACTTATGATGCAAAGACTTAGAACCATTGATAGTTAAGAATCTTTGAATGGATGAAAAACCAAAGAGGACTCCATAGCAGAATACTCCTGAAGCACAGAATCTGGTAAGCTATTATGAAATGAGGGGAAACACTGACTGTAGATATCTCAATACATTATGTTTGCTCTAGTGCAGTTCTTGTCCACAGTTACGCTGAGTATGCTGTCATTTTACCTGTATTCTTCCTAGCCACTAACTGAGGCTGGGCTGTCATTCAATATCTTTTGAAACACTATTTACCAGCTAGTCAGTTCTGACCCAGGTTTCTCAAAGGCAAAATGTATTGCTGCTTTAATCAGGGACAATAGGAAGCTCCAACATCTCTAATTGGAAGGATGCAACTTTGGCAATGACACATTTTCAACATCTTATATCCTTTTCCAGAATGCTCTTCTTGATAGAGCCAATCCCCACTTTCTTGAAGATCTCCTGATTCCTAATTATTATTTCTGTCTAAATGAGTGATTTCTTAATATTATTTCAGGTTAGAGACTCCAAGAAAAATGGTCAAGTGCTTACTATGATGTCAGATATGTACTAGAGGCAGAATTGCTGTCTGATAAAACTATTGATTATCAATGGATCACATATTTCTAAGTAATAGAGTAGTTTTCTGAAAATTATCACTTTGTATGTTGTGCATATGCACATGCATACATACAGATAATCATAAAGGACTATATAGACAGTGGAAAGGTAATGTATAATTATTACAGTTGATCATTCCAAGACCGTTAACAGGCCTAGCAGACCCACTTGTGAGATCAAAAGCTAACTATTCTTGAATTCAGGTTAATGTTCTGATGAAGTAAGAAAATGAGTGTAGTGGGGAAGAGGGAGAGAAATGTTTATTCATTCAACAAATTAAGAACAAGATCCAACTGTATTTCTCAAAATTTCCTGGTATATTCTAAGAAAGAGAATTCTCCCTCTTCCCTAAGAGCTGAAAGAATAAAAGTTTATGAGGGCAGAAACATTTGTCACTGTGGAACTACTGGATAACTATTATGAGGATGGAGAACCAGATGAGTGTGATTGGCTTAGTTGGTATTTACCTAGTACACTCAAAGTCCTGGGGTTGATCCTGAGGACCGCAGAACTGAGTACGGTGAGACATACTTGGAATTTCAGAGTTCAGGAGGTTATTATAGAAGTATCAAAAGTTCAAGATCATTGTAACCTATGTAGTGAGTTTGAAGGACAAATTTACCTAAATTGAATCCTCTCTCAAATAACAACCCGAAACAAAAACAAAACCAGATGAATAGAATCCCTCATACTTAAACCTTGGGCTGATTTCGAAAACTAGACAAAACCAGTCTAAGAGGATAAGATACCAAGAAAACTGTAGACTGAGCATGGGAATAAGATCTTTCAAGAAAAGAGAATGCTGAACAAAAGAAGCCATCTGTTTAGTGAGTTCCATGGCCATTTACAGAATGGAGTAAGGCTTAGTCTTAAGTGGTAACAAGTCCCAGATTGGCCTAGACCTTTGATTCTAAAGCTTTGGCACCCAAGAAATCTATACAAGATGGGTTCCTGCTCACCCCACCACCTTCATCTTGTAACTGTAAAGGTTTTATTCTTTCTCCTCTCAAATAGCTCACATATTATTATATCCCCTTTTCTCCAATGAATCATATTAAAATATTTCAATAGTTCATTTTTTTTTTTTATGAAAACCTACCAAACTTGTATGGAGACAACAAAAAGAGTCATACAATTTTGTTCAATTTTGCTCAAGTGGAAAAATGTGAAAACCAGAAAGAAATGGCCAATTTCAAGAAAAATTAAAATTACCAAAATGGACCACAGAGAAAATAAACAACTTGAACAGAGTAATTACCAAAGAACAATCTTGACTTTTAAAATACAATGTCAAAAAGCTCCTGCAAGAAAAAAATGAAAGCCAATGCATTTCACAGAATAATTTTACATAATGTGTAACATATGTTGGCGGTGCTACTTTAAACTGCTCCAGATCCTGGAAACAGAACACTAGTAAATGACTTCTGTAAAGTTACAGAGCAGCATTGATTATAATGCCTGACAAATTAAGCACAAAACAAACCTGCAGACCAGTTTTGCTGATAAATGTCAGTGCATGCTTCCTGACTGGAATAAAGAACCAGGCAAGAAGTTATAGGAATAATTAACCACAACTCATTGGTGCTTGCTCTAACAATGCAAGGATGGTTGGATTTATTAATATAATTGGATCAAGTTAAAACTTACATAAACGTTGTAAGAGCTTTTTTTTTTTCAAATATTCAACATTCATTTGACTTAAAATGATTTAAGCACACACTTCCTCATCATGATACTAACTTCATATATCTCAAATTAAAAGTTTCATTCATAATGGAAAAAACCATTACAACTTCTATTATTAATGTAAGGGACCTATTATAGTATTCAGTTTTGTACTGTCACTTAATATTAGTTAAAATATTATCCAATATAACACAAGATATGCATATAAATAAAAAGTAAAGAGAAACATTTGTGCCATTTAAGGACTATGTGACTGAGTACCAAAAATTTATGGAAAAATCAACTAAAAATTTAGTTATGAAAGAATTAAAGAACAATAGAGAAGCTCTGTACTTTTCTCATATTTTGGGAGGGAGCTCTAATAGACAAGGATATTCATGTACAACAACAATTGCTGACAAGCCAACTCATCTTGCAAGTATTTTAACCAATGTATAAGATGTATACTAAGAGACTCTTAACCTTCATATGAAACAAAAGGGAAGATGAGCAAATGTTCGATAAATGGGGCTAATTGCTGTTGGGAACACTCAGTAAGATAAAGACCTTAATTCCCTTTAAATTACTTTATAACTTTAAAATTAGCTTACCAACTACACCTACTTTGTAACAGGCAAACTTTTACACGCAAGATAATTTAACAAATTTGTAAGAAACATGAGTAAGAACAAGAGAAAAAGAGATCCCACAATGAGACCTATCAGAAATTGAAATGCATCGTTGCAAAGCTACAGTCTTTTACAGCCTGGTGCATGGTTAAGAATAAGCATTTATATTCCTAACACAAGGAGGCCAGTTGGTGTTGCTCATATGTGTATGGGTGTGGGCACTCAACTGGGTCATGGGCTGAGGACTCAGTGTATTACAGGAAAAAAAATATGAAAATACAAGGGGAGGAGACTAGAAAGAAATTGTTGGAGGAAGAGAATATGATTAAAATTCATTCTACACATGTCTGAAATTTTCACAAAAAATATTAATTAAAGAAAACAGAGAATAAAGAAATGTAGTCAAATATACTTAAGAGAAATATCATACATGGAAAATAATTGCTTTGCAAATTAGTGTGGAAAGATCAATTGTTCAATAAATATTCACACAAAATAATAAACTTTGAACACCTTCTTCACATCCAAAAGTTTCATTAACACCTTAAACATAAAGACATACAAAAAGAAAACAAGAACTATGTAAAATAACTTCAATTTGAAGAATCACTAAAAGGATTTACCAACAATTCTGGTTCATGATATACTTTCCTACATAAAGTAAAAAATAATCGCAGTGAAAAGGTGCCATCTAAATACATCTATTCAGGATGGTGTTTGAAATAATCATCAGTGAGGTAAAACAAAACAAAGTCACCCAAATTAAAGAAAGGAGTCAATTGTCCCTCTTTGAAGATAGAGTGTTCTATATCGAGAAAGATATAGAGATAAAACCCACTTCGAGCAATAGACAAATTCAGTAAATCTGCACAATACGAATCATCCCACACAACCTAGCAGCATTTAAACAACTCGATTTATAATAATCAAATCAAAATTACACCAACAATTAATTTAACCAAGAAACTACAATTATAAAATTTATGTACAATGACAAATACTCCAAAAAAAGCAAAGCCACGATAATCTTGAGAGGAAAAAAGTAACATGTAACACATCGCTTGACTTCAAAATATACCATAAAGGTGTAGTAACCAAAATAGCATTAAAGATATTGAAGCAGACACAAAAGCCAATGTATCAAAATGGATTCTCCAGAAATAAATACAAACGCCTAGAACAAATTTTCAACAAAGTTGTCAGGAATACATATTGAGAAACATACAGTCTTTTTAAAATAAATGTTATTGGGGAAAGGAGATATCTAGCCAACTCAAAATGGATTCAAAGTTAAATGTGACAGTCAGAAGTATACAACTATTAGAGAAAAACTTGAGGAACTGTTTATAAATTGAGTAAGACTGTAAGAGCACAGATAAGAGATCAAAGAGACAAAAGGCATCACATCAACATAAACTAAGGTGTAATATATAGAATGAGAGAGAGTACCTGTATATCATACATCTGAAAAGGAGATGATACAAAAGAAATATATTGGATCGAACACACCTTCCCATGTCTAGCAGTAAACAAGTGGATTTTGAGATTAAGAACGCTATCACTCCTTTTAGGATACCTTAAAATAAATTACTGAAACAAGAATAAAATAATTTATATGCAAGGTATTTATTAAATATGACAAGTAGAGTAAATTTTGATGAAAAATATTTAAAGAAATAAATATGTAGAATGTTAATTCATGTTTTTGGATATGAAAACCTATCCTTGTGAAGAAATCAGCCCTTAGCTTGATCTATAAAGTTACTAGAATTCTAAGAAAAATCTGAAAAAAAAATGATTCTATATAAAAAATGAATTCTACCATTTATATGGAAAGGCAAAAAACTCAGAAAGACTAAAACAATACAAAGGAAGAGGAGGAGGAAGGAGAGTAATAATAATAATTAAAGAATTGACCTTACCAGAGCTCAGGTCTTGTTACAGCACAGTATTTAAAACCACATTTAAATAAAAGGATGGCCAACCGTATCATGGAATTGAGTAAAAGGCTCAGAAATAGACCCACATAGGAGCAGTCAACTTACCTTTAGCAAAGCAGCAAAGACAATAGAAGAGTCCTTTTAACAAATAGCAGGGAACAACTAGACAACCATATGAGTTGAGGGCACTATGATCCTAGACATAGATCCTATGTCCCTTAACAAAATTAATTCTAAGCAGATATAGATGCAATTGCAAGACTATAAAACTTCTGGAACGCTACATGAGAAAACCTAGATTGTTTGTACATGAGTATTATTTTTAGATAAAGTTATAAAGCCATGATCCATAAGAGAAATATTTTTTTTTTAATTTACAAAATGCCAAGAATGGGACAAAAGCTACAATGAAAAAAACAAAACAAAAATCCACCACAAATGCGGATAACAATATCTTTAGAAAACACACGTACTAATAGACTGTGAGCTAATTACTCAATAACAAGGAAAACTTGATTTAAAAAATACAGAAAACAGACAGGAGCCTGATATAGCTGTCTCTTTAGAGGTCTGCCAGAGTCTGACATATTCAGAGGCAGATGCTCACAGCTAACCATTGAACTGATCAAGGGGTTCCCAATGGAGGAGTTAAAGAGAAGAAGCTGAAGGAGCTGAAAGGGTTTGTGGCCCCATGAGGAAAGGATAATACAAACCAACCAGAACTCCCAGGGTCTAAACCACCAGCCTGGGAGCACATAGGGAGGGACCCATGGCTCCAGCTGTTTATGTAGGGGAAGATGGCCTTGTCGGGCATAGGTGGGAGAGGAGATCTTGGTCCCATGAAGGCTGGATGCCGAATGTGGGGAAATTCCAGGGTGAGTAGGTGGGAGAGGGGGTGGGTGGGGGCACATCCTCATAGAAGCAGGAGGAGGGGGGATGGAATAGGGGGTTCCTGGGCAGGGGGGAAATGGAGTAAGGGGATAACATCTGAAATGTCAATAAAATGTCTAATAAAAAATTTAAATAATAATAAAGAAACACTCCACACACACAAAAAAAAATACATTAAATAGATATGGTGGCACACATCTTTATTCCCAGCACTGGAAAGGCAGAGTCAAATAGATCTCTATGAGTTCAAGTTCAGCCTCATCTACATAGACTACTAAGTCATCCAGCGCTCAGTAGTGAGACTGTCAAGAGAGAGATTAACTGACACCCTACCAAAGAAGTCCTATCCAGTTGGCAAATAAGCACATTAAAATATCTTCACATCTTATGCCATCAAGGACATGAAATTTAAAATACATGAGAGAAGTAAGTACACTAGTAACTAGAAGAGAGTTAAAACATGTAAAACTGTAGCTCAAAAATGGTCGACTTTCAGAACACCAATACTATCAAACGACAAAGATGTAGAACAATAGGTGCTCTGATTTATTGCTTATGAGAAGGCAACATGGTACAGCCACTGCCCTAGTCAGCTGTCTGTTGCTGTGATAAAAGACCAGGAACAAATCCAACTTGGGGAAGCCAGGGCAGGAAGAAGACAAGAACATGGCGGCCTCAACTGAACCCGGGACCACTGAGTTACATTGATTCCTGGAATACTTTCTCAGCTTGCTCAGCTTCCTTTCCTGTATACCCTAGGGCCATCTGGTTAAAGGTGGCATGATGATTGCCAAAAACTATTCATCACAGCCACTTTGAAAAAAAGATCCTTATATAGTGAAATATGCCTTTACTGAATAATCAACAAGTATGCATCTTCTACCCAAAGCAGTTAAATACATACGTCCACACAAAATATAAACATGGATGTTGATATTGATTACAGAATTATTCGTAACTGCCAAAACATGGACTCAACCAAGGTGTCCTTTGAGTGAACTGATAAACCATGATGCATCAAAATGATAGAATTTAGTGTTAAAAATACATGCTGTCGAGCCACAAAAAGCCATGGGAGAAGCTTTAAGTACATGTTATACAGTAGAAGACACCAATCTAAAAGGGTATATACTATATAATTCTAACTATGCCATTCTATAAGAGGGAAAAACTTTAAGACAGCAAAGAATGAAAGAAAAACAAGGAATTAGGTAGGGGGAGGGAGAAGGGAGGCAGGGAGGAAGACAAATCAAAAAGCTGTATAAATGGAAGAAACATTTGGTTGGTTTCCTAGTGCAATGAAAAGTACCTGTCTGTAATATACAATAATATTCCATGGAACATAGGAGTGAGGACATGTCAGTACACACTTCTTCAATTTCATAGAAAATAGAAGAATAAAGCATGAACTCTAAGGTAAACCCTGAACTTTGGATGATAGTGATGTCACCGTAGTTGATCAGGTGCAACGAATGTCAAACAATGCTGGGTGTTGTTCATGATGGGGAGGCTGTGTGTGTGGGCAGGTTCAGGAGCTCTGTGGAAAGTTCTATACCTCCTGCTCAATCTTTTATAAACTTAAGCTCCAGTTAAAACCCAACAGTGCAGGAAGGTGCCATGCATTATGTTTAATGTGTTCCACATTCATTTAGCTCAGAGAAAACACACTCAGTATGGGGTCTGGTATGAACAGAATTCCCAAGATACACAAAACTTGTAAAACAGAGGGTCACAGCCCAGCTGGGAGACAGAATTCACATGAGACAAGACTCGCTCACAGTTTCCCACACACTATGCTCCATTATACAGCCTCTATGTACTTTATTAAAGTATTGTTTGCATGCAGAGTTTCCTGTGGTCTAGATATTTCTGTTCATCTGTGTGACACTTTGCATGTGCCCAGATCAAGGATGCCATTCGAATGGACTTCTCTACCCACTACCTCTTACCACACTTGTCTACTCTCCAACCCATACCTTTCCGGGGTGTGCTCTAACAGCTTTGAACTTCCGTCTGTTCATTTGGCTGCATGCCCTATGAGGAACTGTGCACACACCAGATACAGTCACACCATCCCAGGCTTCCCTTCCCCATGATCTCCATGGGACCTCCTTTGGTTTCCCTTCCTTAGCTAGAGCATAATACTTGACATTAATACTTTACTGTCAATCATACCTTGACAGTAATGTCGCTCACTGGAATCTCAAGAAGTCATGTGCTGAAATTCAATGCTCAGTGAGATGGCACCAATAAGTGGAGCTTTCTGGGGGCAATTTGGTTATGAAGGCTCATAAACCAGACTCATGGCCTCATAAGGAAACCCGCTTGCCTTTATACCACGTAAACATACACACAAGGTTTCGTCTATGGAAAACAGGCCCTTACAATCACCAATCTCCTAGTCCTGTGATCTTGAAACTTGCAGGCTTGGAAGAGCTGAACAATAAATTGTTTGTCAATTGCTCAATCTGAGTGTTTTGTTATAGTGGCTGAATGGACTAAGACACAGGAGATATATACTTAAACTTCACAATGCCTTAACAGTTATAGAGTTATCAAATTTGATAATTTGTTTGTTTTTGCTCTATATATTGATCAACTTACATATCCAATAGATTTGGGGATCTGATGTAAATCCAGACTTTAAAAGGAACTACAGAGTCACCCTTGCATACTGACACAAGGCTCTCTGGTTCCAAATTTATGAACAAGGACCCCAAAGACCTTCCCAGGGCCTGTTTTACCAGGGCTTGATGATCTCCAGCCAGGAATCCACAACTCCCACCATCAGCAACATCTCAGGCTCACTCTCTCCCAGGGTTGGAAATCACATTGTTGAATTTATTTTTTAGCTCAGGCACATCTTGCTTCTGGTCTTCAAGCTGCAAGGGGATTCAGAGAGAAAACAAGGGTGGAAAAGGAAAAAAAAAAACACTCCCAGCGATATAACCAGACCTGACAGCAGAGTTTAAAAAACAAAATGCAACTCTGTGTGGATCAGAGACTACAAGGATGGCAGTGCTGGGAACTGGGAAACAAGTATGACGGAGTCCACTCCTTCTTCACCTCAGATAGGGTCACCAAAAGTCCTGAGAAGCATAGGCTGACAGCTAGAAAGAGAAAGAAAAACCACAGCAGCTATAACATAGTGTAGCTCCTGTCCTTGTGGTATGGTGGAGCTCCACCCTCTCAGAGGAGAAGGGAAGGAAGGATAGGGGGAGAGATTCTGTGAGAGGAGAATGGGGGAAGCATTTGGCATGCAAATAAATAAATAAATAGATAGATAAATAAATAAATAAATAAATAAATAAATAAATAAGAAATCACCGCAGCTTGCACCCCAGGAAGGATGACTGACACGCTTCTTCTCCTCTTCTCTCCACAGTCCTCGTTCTTGGGTGGGGAGGGTTAAATTATGATCTCTGGGAGTGGAATCCTTTTCCTTTTCTCCATGCCCTCTTTTGATCTCTTTTGGTGCAGGGCTGCTGTTAACAGAAAATACAGCATGTTTGAGACAAAGTGTGCACAATTCCTCTTCCAGAAAGCAGCCTTTGAAGAAAAGGCTAGTGATCAGAATAAAGAGAGGCAGTGGGAGGGAGGGGCTGCAGAGGCACAGGAGGAGGGAAAGAAGGAGGGATCCAGGCTCCCAGGGCAGGCTTTGATATCTCTCTGTGACTTCTCTGCTTCACTGTTGGGGATGAGGGGAGTCATCCTGCAAGGAAGATGAAGTGGGTAAGAAGGAAGGCAAGGCACACGTCTTTGAAACAACAATGAAGCCAGCAATCTTTCACCCAGTTCCAGAGGGCATTATCTAAATCAGGTTGATGAGAGACAGAGGATAACTTCATGCTCAATGCTGTCTTATGTGTGGTCAGATGCACATTCTCTCCCATGTTTACACATACCTATGGTCACACACATGTGCTCACATGTTCACTCACACACAGCTGTACACATTCATGCCTTTGCTTCTCTGCATACTCACACGATCATACTCCACACACACATATGCACATATGCACATATGCACATATGCACATATGCACATATGCACACATATATCCATCACTGATGTGCTCACATCCCATATTCACATCAATAAACTTACACTACCACAAACTCACAGAGAGAGAGAGAAAGAGAGGGAGGGAGATTCACATATATCTACAAATATGCTCTATCTACATTGTCTGTCTCACATAATCATAACTTGAGAGCAATCATACTGTCATATATAGGCATGCCCACATGCCCACACATATAGTCAAATGGAGGCACACATCATACTACTTGACACAATCACTTAGCTGCACACACACACACACACACACACACACCTGCATCTTTTAAAAAACTTTTTATTGATTGTGTTTCATACCATGCACCCCAATCTCACTCATCTTCCTGTCTCTCTGTATCCGCCCTGTGCCCTTGCAACCTCTCCTGTCCAAAAGAAAATCGGAAAACAAAAAAATAAACAAAACAAAGTATACAAAAAAAATCTTGTCCTGGAAGCTGTAGTGTGTCATAGTGTTTCCCAAAGTATAACCTTTGTGCACACATCTTTATTTGCAAATGTTCATTACAATGAATCATTGGTCTGGTTTGAGGCCCCTGGCTTCTGCTATACCACCATTACTGGATTCCCACTGGGATTCCTCCCAGATATCCTCTTGATGTCCGTGTCATGAAAATCCTGCAGCTTTGGACCTGCAGCACCAGCCTTTGCACACACTCCAATAGTTCATAGATGAAATAGGTATTGAGCTGGACCAACTCAAAAGTCCTGAATCTGGGCCTGGGTGGTAGCTGAGTTGGTCAGCCTGCCAGCTCACCTGCACCATCAGAATGAGCTCTCCTGCACTGCTCTAGCTAGCTCATCCAGTGCTGCAGCAGCCAGCGAGGGGCAGGGTCAGCACTCCCATGCGCATGCCCAGACCACCTCTCCCATGTTCCTAACACGAGGGCCAGCTCTACAGTACTGTCCAGGCACGCTGCACTCACATCTTGTGCATATTGTACATACACATTCTCTATCCACCATCACACAGATACATGCAAACTCATCTTGGATGTTCACCTGGAGAAGACTCTTTACGAAGATATAACCCACAATGGTTCTTTTCTGGGGTTTCTGGTATCATTTTTCCCAACCTCTGAATTCTTACACCTAAGCACCATATTATAATTTTTCTTCCAGCTTCTTGTATCCTTATGCTTATGATTCGGGTCAACCAACCTCTCCTGCTACTCTTACTCTGGCTCTGCCTTAACTCCTTTCTTTACAATGCCTGCCTTTAACTGGCTGAACTAAACCAAGGCAGTAATAGGCAGTGACAGTTTATTAAGCAGTGGATCTTGGTGATACCTGAACTTTCATGTGAGATGGGCCTATTCACCTAAGGGCTGCAGCTGTCATCTGGGCTTCCAGCTGCTGTAGCAGATTGCTGCAGACCTTGATGTATAAAAAGGCTATAGGCCAGACTATCCTAGGAGTTCCTTTGGTAATAAAGCAGAAAAGATGAGGACTCAAGTTCCACCTAACCTCACTAATTAGCAGCCCTCACAAAGTTACTTAGCTATTTGAATGCTGTTATGTTTGCTCTGATGGGGGGTTTATGACTCCAAAACTGAGAGTTTGGGTGCAGAACTTCCCCACCTTCCTTAATGTAGACTGCCAGTCAAGTGTATGTAACACTTTTTACTTGGATGTCTAATGAGAATCTCACACTTAAAAAACTTATGACCCATGATGATTTTGTTTGACCTTTGAAGTGAGTTTGAACAGCTAATGTCATCCCCATTGGGTCCTGGAAGCCTCTCCCATCCCTGCTGTCTGGAACTTTCTGGTGATTCCCCAAGTTCCCCACCCCTCACTGCTACTTATTTCTATTCATTCTCCTGGGCCTCAGGATTTCTCTCCTGTCTCTTCCCATATCTGGTCCTTCTCTGGGAGGGAAGAAAAATGGTAAATCTGTAGTTTTTACCATAATTTCGTTGAAGAAGGGACTCTGGAATCCTAGTACAGTAAGAATTAGTGTCTGCTGTGTCTTGCTAGGAAGATTAAGTGAGACATCACATGCAAAGTGCATGCTCACAGTCAACACTTAGTGAATGGTGGTGATTTTGACCACACTCATGTCCTGACCATTCCCTGGTGGTCATGTCAGTGCTAAGCATAATCAAATCACAGTTGTTGGGGAAGAAAGAAGCCCCTTACTAAAACAGATACCGACAGCAGTCTAGGAAGGGCCTTTGTCCAAGTAAGACCTCTGGTTACTCTCTATCCAACTGGATAACAGTCTATGAAATGCCTCCAGGGTGATAGACAAACATGTTTTCATGGGTGTACAGGAGGAGGTCACCTCCAAGTTGTTGAGAGAAGGTGGGAGAATTGGGGCTCAACTGAGTGCCATCAACTCCATTTCCACTCCATACTAGCCTTAGTTTCCCTCCTGTATGATCCCAGAGAACCTATCACCTGCCATCTCACCCTCTGGTTTATCACAGCACAATGAAAGTGCTTATCACCTAGTAATCTCACTACATTCTACAGCCTCTTGTATCTCTGAGAAGCTGTCTTCTTTCTCACTGTGGTCTGAAATGCCAGAGGGTACAGAATACCCTGCCTGGCTTCCTGCCCAGTGAGTGGAATTAAAATGGCTAGGATCTGCCTCTTTTTATCTTCTTCTTCTGCCTCTAGCAGGAGGCAGCTGGAACTTTCTTGGAGGCTGCCTACTGCCAGGTCCCCCAAAAGTGCTGACTCCTATGAGTCTCGCTGCTCATTTTCTATGCATTGAACTTCAAACACCAGAGAGGCGCTCAGGCAGCAAGATGGGGGGATTTGGCCATTATGTTTTCTCTTGCTCTTTCCCCCTTCATCTCCCTCCAGACAGGATTATGAGTTGCACCTATTAATTCTTGTCTGGAAGCAACAAACCAATCTTTTCTCTTGGTGGAATTTTATAACCTCTTTTGCTGAGATGGAGGAGTCTGGGGCTTTTCTTCTTCCCCAGAGCTGCATCTAGATGGGGGGGAGGGGAATGTAGTGTGTTAACCTGCTAAGGAGGTGCTGTAGGAGGCCCAAGGGCAGACATAGTAGAGAGAAGGGAAGAGACATGTGCTTAGCCTGTGGGACCTCTAGAAATCCTCTAAGCTGTTCCCCAAGACAGCCAAAGCAACCAAATGGAATATGTCAACGAACTTATTTATTCATCCCTGTGCTTTTGATAAGTAACCTCCCATATTCCAGGCACATTGCTAAACCCCAAGATGCAAGGCTAACTAGGCACAGCCTGGAAGCCAGTCATTAGACAGATTGAATAAGAAACAGTAAAATTCATGCTTCCAGTTGTCTGATCATGAAAAACAGGAGGCATTCAACTCTTCTAGAGAGTCTGGGGAGGCTCACCCAAGCAGCCACACCCCAGGGAGCTTCTGAAAGACTGAGTAATAACCATAAAAGGGTGTAAAATATGCATAGGTATGGAGCTTAAACTAAGGCACTTTTCCAATCATGTGTCTTACCAGATGGCTATAAAGGGAATGATTATAAAAGAACAGGATGCGATAACTAAAGAGAAACTTGGTAAGTTATATTAAGTGTGGGATGCAAATGATAGATGCCCTAAGAGTATGGCTAGGTTTGGTTTCATTTTTCAACACAGGAGGAGGTGTGATAAGATTGTGACTGGGGAAATTGTACAGACAGGACTAGAAAAGACTTTTGGGACTGGCTTGTAGTTATTATCCAGTTGGGGTGGGCAGAAATAAGGTAAGGGATGGGTAGAAAACAGTGCTGTGTTTAAAGGGTGGAATAAGTGGGTCTTTGAAATGAGTCTATGACAGGGCTAAGCTAAGAGGAAGCATGGAGGAACAGAGGGAATAAAGAAGGGACAGGAGAATCCTGGATTACTCATTTTGGTGGCTGGGTGGATGATAGTGACATTTACTGAGTAAAAATACCCAGCCTGAGACACAGATTTGCAGAGGAATGGCAGGCTCGTTTTTCAGAGCAGTGGAGTCTGTGCTTAAAAACTTTGCAGGAGGAGAATTTCAGAAACAGTTTCAAAAGCTGCATCTTCAGCTCAGGAAAAAAATACAGTGTATGCTGGGAGTGGGAGCAGTGGAGGAACAGACAGAACAGACAGTTACAGAGACCACCCAAAGCCATAGGGGTAGATGCAACTTCTCATACAAGAGAGACTGGCATGGGGTCAAACAGGAGATCCTAAGGATATGTGCAAAGAATTCTACACAGGAGGCTTAAGCACACCTGGGTTCAAACATAAAAGTACATGCTTGGTCTCTGGGGCTGTCCCTTCGCTGATGGCCTGGCTTTGATTATATGAGAGAAGAGGCTGCTCATTGATGGGTTGTTCGGGAGCCCCAGATTCTGCAGCTTTCCTCTTCTACTCAGGATCACTGGTACAAATTCATTCTTATCCCAGCATCCCAGAACAAGCCATGATGCCCGGCACCTGAGAGGGGCATTCCTTCATAGTCACTGTTGGAAACAGACCACGAACAAAGCCATGACATAAGCTCTCCTTCAAATCTGTCAGTAATCCCCTATCCTGATCTCTACAACAGGTCTTGTTTCTGAACTCCGCATCAATCTCTACATCTTTGTCCCCATCAGTTTCTTTGGGGCTCTAGTAAACCTTTGCACACTTCTAAGTCTTGGCATTGTGGATCTTTGTATAAATCCCTACTCAGTGAGTAAGGCCTGACAACCTACCCCAAACTTGGGAGGTACTAGATGTTGAATACCACAACTTGGCTTTTCGGGTTTCATCCTTCTAAAGATTAAGCCTTAGCTCTCTCTGTTCCTGGGTGAGAGTACCTTGGAGCAGTCAGAACACTTGGCTTGGAGTTGAGGTTTAAATTGTATTCCTCTCAAGAGATGAGTCTGGGAGCCAGCTTTCAGAGTTCTTTCTGTCTGTCCCAATTGCAATTGGTCTACCTCATCTTTATCTGGCCCTCATATAGTGACATTGTCTTAGATATACACTTGCCTCTCATGCCTGCATGCTTTGTTTCTCTTCATCAATTGCTGGACCATTCCCATAGCACAGCCTTGGAACACAACAGACATGCAACGTTGCACTTTAGTGGAAGTGATGACTGTAGGGATGTGCAATGGATTTTCCAAGTGATAGGCTCTTTTAGAAACAAAATTCTGAAATTTGACTTTCCTGTCTCAAGCTTCTTTACTTTGTTGATTTCCTCTTCTTCATGTCTTCTTGAAACAGCAAAATCTCTCTTTTATGAAACAATATTTTCCAGACACAACAGGAAAGTTGCCCTTAAGAAACCACAGTTGATCGTGACATCATGCAAAAGACTTTTAAAAGCTAAAATTCCAGCACGGATTAGGGCCACAAAATCCCACCACTAGCTGAGATACTATTGGTATTTGATAACTTCTAGAAAAGGGAGAGTCATTTTTCTTTAATGATGTGACCCCAGGTGGGTGGGCCATTCTCCAGGGTAGGCCCAACTTCCAAGAGTTGCTGGAAAACACAAACTGAACTCAATGGGGTTAGAGGGGACAGAAAACTCAAAGGTAGGCAGATATGGAGTTGAGGGTAGAGAAATGATATGATGTGAGTTGGGGGCTGTGAATATGACTATAATTCATTTTATAAGTTATCAAGGAATTAATAAAAATATTCTTTTTAAAAGGACAGAAGAAAACCACACCATTATCACTTCTTTCCTTCTCTATAGAATGGGTTTAATTTTTTTTTTATTGTGACTCAGGGAACTCTGTGATTCAGGAACATGGCTATTGATATGAGGATATGAGGATTCCTGACTCATCCCTGGCTCTTGAGAGTCATAGACCATGAAGAGAAGGATTCCAAGGTTACTCAAGTAGCAAGCAGAGCAGGTGCTAGCTTCTAACATCTGTACTCAATACCTCCTGGATGAATGAAGAGCTTTTCAGGTAAGAGAAGCAAAACAACCATTCATTCAGCAGAGGCAACAAGTGCATAGCCCTATACAGAAGTCAGAACAAGAAGGGCATCTCTGTCAATCTTCCTGACAAATCTGACAAGGAAACAACTGAACATCCATTCCATGTAAGTGAG